>CAOLHI010002983.1:0-230420 GCA_948474755.1 Ctenosaura bakeri
GCTCCAGAGACTAGGGACCTTTTCACATGGCGTTTTTAAAGTGTATTAGGCATGCTCCCTCCCCCCTTCACGAGCCGCCATACCACATGATGTTCTGGCGAACCAGGTGCTATCACAGCCACGGATAGTGCTGATAGCGTGTTTTCTTATTTTTGCCTGAAAGGTGAAAATAACCTCCCTTTCACACATCGGTCGCGCAACCAGAGGGCCTGCGGAGCCGTCGTCCGGTGTGCTTCCGGGAAGGACCCGGGAGTGGGCGGGGTGTGGTCAGTCCCTGCTGGCTGTCCCTCATGCCGCAGCTCCCAGGGGACGCTACGCCCAGCAGCAGGCTGGCCGCTGCTCCCATCGCAGCAGGGAACACTGCACGACACGTTGCCATGAGAGGCCACCCCGGGGCTGCGTTGCCACTCACACTCAAGGCAACAGCAGTCCCCGGGGTCCGGCCAACTGTGTTTTTTTTTAAAACAACCCGGTGCTACAGTTAGCACGTTAGCACATTACCAACGTAGTATGAAACAACCTGTTGGTAGGATCTATCATGCTAACATTAGCATAATAGTTGACGAAACAATAAAAAAAAAAACCACTGACCAATCAGGGGCAGTGGGGTGGGGACAGGACGGGACCTGGGCATGGCCCAGGATGCCGAAATGCGGACAAGGCAGCGAGCAGGGACTGGTGCTCTCTCGTGAATGCCCTACCGTGTGCAGACTGCAAGGGGCTCTCTGCTGGGCTTCTTGCGATATTGGCAATATCTTGAGGGCTCTAGTTCATCGCGCTATCAAGGTAAGGTGCGGAAATGGCCTGGGACAAGGAGCAGTGGATTCAAGCTGCAGGAAAGGAGATTCCACTTGAATCTCAGGAAGAACTCCTTGAAAGGCCTTTGAAAGCTGTCAGGCCTCCCTTTGTACTTTTTTTACAGTCATCTTTACCTGATGAAGAATTGTGTAGGTTTGAAACCTTCTACATAGAATTATACACTTTTCCGATAGGCCTAATAAAAGTATTACCACAGTATGGATGTTGAGAATTTTTTTTATGGTCAGAATAGCTACCCCTGCAACCGTATGAACAGCTTGTTACCTTTACCACCATTTATTTGATCTTGTTTTTGCAGTGTATTTGAAATGAAAGACAAACACAGGGATGATGCTCATTTGCTGTTTATCGCTATTTGTATAAATCTGAAGAATATTATAACATGAAACTGGCCCTTTGTGATATGCTTGAAAGACATGTGTGCAACAAAAAAATTAGTTGATGTTTAAACAAGAGTATTCTTTTGTGTTAAAATGGTGGAGGCCGTGCAAGGTCTGAGTTTGGATTCTGCCCCAGTTAACAGAACACAGGAATGCCACCCAAAAGAGAAGAACATTGCAATCAAACTGTGGAATTTGTGCTTAGATGTGATGGATTCATAGAAAACATCCCCTAAGTGCTGAAGAAGAAGAGATTGGGATGGATTTTCTTCCAGGACAGATGTAGTGCCGATGGAGATGGAGTGATCATGACACCAAGAGATCCCTAGGGAAATACCCTGTAAAAATTCAAAAGTGATGCATTAATTTTGTTGTGATGCAACCACAGCAACAATTGAACTGCTTCCAACAAGAAACAATACAGCCCTTGCATGTCATTAGATTTAAGGTTGAAAATGTTGGTCCATTCTTAGCAACAAGAAACAGAACAACGTTTTCAACTCTTTGCACAGCTCATATTCCATTGGTATATTGTATATACTCATGTATACGTCTAGAATTTTTAGTCAAAAAAAGTGATCCAATAACCTGGGTCAAATTATTCACAGGTCCATGTAAGTACCAAATATTAACTCTCATCAAGAAAGGAATCATCCCCTTCTCTGTGTAGAGTGGCAAAAAGCAAGAGCTTAGCCCAGCCAGAGAGAACCTAAAAGAAGCACTTAACCTCTCTACTCTATCCATCACAGCACTGCTTCTGGCCTTTTTGAATGCCTGGGCAGAAAAATGACAGCAACGGCAGTAGCTCTTTGGTACCTTCCTCTCAATGAAGTGCTGAGAGACTGGCATGGATTGGTGGTTCTTTTAGGTTCTCCTGGAACAGACTAAGCTCTTGCTTTTTGCCACTTGTCCCAGAAAAGGAGATGGTTCCATGTTTGAAAAGAGTAAATACTGCAGCTTATTTTTTATCCAGAAGAGGGGAGGGGAGGGGAGGGGAGGGGAGGGGAGGGGAGGGGAGGGGAGGGAAGGGAAGGGAAGGACCACCCCCTTCTCTGAGTAGAGTGGCAAAAGTCCTTTTGAATTCCTGGGTGGGAAAATGGCTGCAGCACTGGCCAGAAGCAGGTCACCCTCTGAGGTAGCACTGATACCTTTTCCTCTCCATGGAACGACTCTCAACTTATCCATGGAACATATCAAGGTCATATCCCCAAAACAGATTCAACACCTTGTGCGTCTCCTTTATGGCTCAGTCAGTGACTCAGAGCATCTTTACTGCCCCACTGAAATGGAAATCGCTTCAGTTAGAAAGTGATTCACAGAAGCATGTTGGAGCTGGACCGGTGTATCATTCAACTATTCTTGTGTATGTTCAAGTCATTTCAGACTTTCAGCAATCCTAAGGGCAACCTTTCCTGGGGATGTCTTGGTAAGATTTGTTCAGAGGGGGTTGTCTGTGCCTCCTCTGTGGCTGAGAAAGTATGACTTGTCCAAGGTCACTCAGGGGGCTTCCATGACTGGGCAGGGATTTGAATCTTGGTCTCCAGAGTCCTTGTCCAATTATGAAACCACTGCACCATGTTGGCTCTATCTAATTCAATGTTCTGACCTGAATGTGGAACAGAGAGTTAAACATGTATGTAAAAACCATTGATTCAGTGGGTTTCTGGTAGTTGGCTTAGGAATCTCCTCTAGATGAGGTGAAACAACATGATTCCTGTCAGGATTCAGGCCTCACCTCCAGCTCATGATTTTCTGTCAAGTGTATGACACTACCTGTGGAAAACAATTTTCAAGAAAATAAGTAGTTACAAGAACTCTTTGGGGAATGGCTGATCTGGAATGCTTATAGAATTATAGACTCCACGATTTGGAAGGGGTGGCAAAGTCCAACTAGCGCACTATGAAGCTGAAGCACTCCTAAAAGAAGAATCCACACTCTCTCAAGCAGTCTGTCCCACTCCTGAACAAATCTTAACCATATCTTTTAGTGTTTGATATCACAACCTGAGGAGTATGTCTGTTTGTGTGTGTGGAAAAAAGCGGACCTATTTGCTCTCACTTTCCTTTGAAGCCTGACTGATGTTTGTGTCACTTCAGTGCCAAGTCAAAACATGCCTATTAATTTTAAAACTTCAGGGCAGAGTTGATTTTATTCAATTTGCACACGTGTTGTGGTTTACATTATTTTAAATTGTTTTAAGCTGTTTGAAATTGTCTCACAGGCTTCCCCTACTTATCTGCCAGGTTAGGAACCAGAGCACTGTCAGAAAATGGAATTAGTTAAAAAGTGGAACCCATGTGCTGGACTGTAAGGAGCATAAAGGACTTACAGAAATTCATTAGGGTCCAACCATGCACACACTTTATTGCAAAATCTCTCAGTCACCTTAGCACTATTTATTCCCGTCTCAGTTCACCTTGCAAGCAATGTATATATACAAGCAGTTCCAAGAGAGCATCCGTAGGCAAGAAGATAGCAGAACCACAGTTGAATTAATGGAACTTGTCCTTAATTTTGAAGCATCAAAAGAGTGAGTTGTCAGATAATGGGGCATCAAAAGGCATGGGTTTCCTGTTATTTTAGGTGTTAATTAGGTTCACAGACTTTTAGTATTTTAAAATTTTTCTTCTTGTTTTAAACCATTCTAAACTGATGTTTATTGTTCACTGTCTTAAGGTCATCAAATATAGCATAAGATATACTGTAAATAGTTCAATAAATCAATCAATTAAGTTTCCATTGAATGCAGTTACAACCTATTTAGGTCAATTCTTCTCACATAATGGCCATTTCCACACTATACTGTTGTAGTGATATTATTCCACTTTCAACATCCTATGGAATCCTGGAGTTTGAAGTTTAGAGAGGGGCTTTTCAGACCTTGTTACTGCAGTTTAGGCCTACTTGGAGATACCCCCAGATATCATTTTGATATCAATAATTTGGCTCTCTTCTACCACCCCTCTCCACGTGTTTTGTTTGTGAGGCCCCCGGACAAGCACAGAACTAGGCTCGGCCACTAATTGCTAGACATTCCGTTCTCCACCCAGGCAGGCCAGAAATAGCCATATCCTTGCTTTAGGAGACCTCTCTGCAAACACCCTCATTATGTATGCACACTGTTTATAAAGGACTCCCTGCCCTGAGCAGGCACCCTGGCAAGCTGAGTGCTCAACTGGCAAGCACCCTGTGTTTGCATACTGGCTAACTCTTTGTCAGTTTGGACTTAATCATGCTAAATTCTGACCTTTCCCAAGCTTTGTCCCGCTCCTAAAAAGAGTTTAGGAGCTTAACTGTATGGCATAGCCTGCCATAGCCTGCGTAACTGTATGGCATAGCCTGCAGTTACATTTCCCTCTATAAAAACTCTTGATTCCGAGACCATCCTCAGATCGCTCCCGAGTTCCAGACTGCCTTGCTGCTGCTTTGCTTGGCGAGCTTCCCCTCAGCTCCACGTGCTGAGATACATTGCACCCCAGCTTCGCTTTTTATCTTCTTTCTGGGCTCCAGGAACAGGTTCCGTATCATCCAAATCAACTACCCCTCTGAAAATCCCGCTATCAAACTCAAACCTTTATTTTCCTTAGTTATCTGTGTGCATGTGTTGCTTACATTGTGTGCCTGTATTTAATAAAGATCATTCATAATTTCCAATACGGTTTGCTCCTTGACTTGGCCTGACCCCGTAAACATTGGGTTACAAGGTCCTGCTGCGTTACCCTGCCAACCAGTGCTCTTGACTAATTTCCCCATCTTGTAATTGTATTTAGGTTTCCTTCCTGGGACCCACAGTAAACAGGGTAACAGCTTCTCCCTAAAGTGCAAACTCCAGGATTTCATAGGATGTCTAAAGTGGAATAATAACACTATAACAATCTAGCACAGAAATGGCCAATATGTGGAACCAAGAGCAAAGGATGGAGTGCTGTTGTCTGGAGGTTGTCTTAAAGAAACTATGCAAGAAAAACACAGAGCTTTAAAGCCCTCTGAGGCAGTCTACTCACTTCTTGCAGCAGACCAATGCTCCTCCATGGCAAGTTCCAGAGGCTCTAAAAGTGTCTGGGCAGAGGAAATTTTTGCAGAAGCCACCCTCACTTTTGCACCGTGTGGTATCTTCAAGTGGAGGAGGCTGAGCGTAACCTAGTTGCAGAATACAAAAGAGTTATTTTCTTGACTCACAGCCCATACACAAATAAAAAGAAATGAATTCACACTGGGAACATTCACAAAGAAGAAACACAGTAATTGGAATTTAAGGCCAGCAATTCTAAGGCTGCCAAGACTACACTACAGTTGTGTAGTGTAAATCCCTGCATGTGAAGTTACATGTCAATTGTGCTATACAATGCTTGAAGCCAATGGTAACATTGCACAACTGCACCAAGACATCAAAACGTGCTACCAAATACTCACCCCTATGCAGTGCCAGTTATTCATCAATCTGCATCAACATACATTAGAGTTTCATGCAAAAGGCTGCTTTTGCAATCATGAATTGCAAGTGAGCCTTCTGCATTGGACAAAAATGTCCAACCACTTCCATGTGGGAACTGTTGTATGCCTAAAGCGCCAACAGGATTCCAGCCCATGAGTTGTTGCCATGGAACAGGAGCAATTGGATACCTCATCCAATTCTTTTCTCTGCAGTTCTGTTGGCATGCATTGATGATGAAACAACAAACAGTGGGGTTGTGCTGGTCTTGCCCTCTGCCATTATTCCATACCTCTGGTATGCACCATCCTGAATAAAAATTATTTAATATCTATATAGGTGACAGGAACACACAACCCTCTTATGTGGTGAATGAATGGGTGAGGTCACAATATTTTGTGAACTATTCAGATTTTTTTTATTATGTGAGGTATTTAGAATTCTCTGTCGGAGAGTTTTAGTGTCTCCTCAAATGACAAATCCCAGGAGTCCATAAGATGGAGCCATGACAGGTAAAATGGTACCAAAATGTGAAGTGTGAAGAAGACCCAGATTTTCTCCCTAATCTGTTGATACTCGTCTTTTGAACATGGGTGGTACAACTGAAATCTGTCATAGGCCATTTCCACACTACACTATTATGGTGCTATTATGGTGCACTTTTGACATCCTATGGAATCTTGGGGTTTGCAGTTTAGGAGGGGGGCATTTAGAATTCTCAGCCAGAGAGCTCTTTGTCCTCAGTAAATTACAAACCCCAGAATTCCACAGGATGTTGAAAGTGGAATAATAGCACTGTAACAGTGTAGTGCGGAAATGGCCATAGTGACATCAGTAGGACAACATACGTAATTCCACCCTGAAATACAATTATATTAGTTATCTTCTTGATATATCATTGGATACTAACATTAGCATGATCCATACTATTGTGTTTCCCATTTCTATGTACTGTTGCAAAATCTGGAAGGTGAAGAAAGCCAATAAAAAGAAAATCAACTCATTCAATGAACTGCCAGAGAAGAATTCAATAGATACCTGGGACTGCTAAAAAGACAAACAAATGGGTCCTAAAGCAAGTTAAGCCTGAATTCTCTCTAGAAGCCAAGATGGCTAAACTGAGGCTGTCATACTTTGGGCATATCATGAGAAAACATGACTCACTAAAAAAGATAATAACACTTGGTAAGATAAAAGGCAGTAGAAAAAGAGGTCTATCAAGAAAGTAGGCCTTTGGGAGAAAAAAAACACCTGAAGGCTACTGCCAACCAATGTGTACAGTAAGCTGAACCAATGGTTTGACTTGGTACAAAGGAAAGCAACATCCTGAATTAACCACTTGAGCTTTTGAGATGAGATCTCTCTAAGAAATCTCAGTCTCCTTCTCTCCCTTCTGACTTTTCCTATCCAAAGTCTTTATTTTTTTCCGTCTTACCTGGGCAAATCTGGAAGAGGAGGACAACCACAGCAAAAAAAAGGTAAAGGAGTCTCATGATGGAAGATTTGGTCAGCTCTGAGCCTCAGTGAAGAGAAGGACTGTCAGGCCAGAAGTTCTGGGGTGGATGAAGGCAGAGCAGGGTTGCATATTTATAGGGTTGAAATGATTGTGAAATGGAGGTGCTCCGGTCACTTGTCAATAAGTAACTGTCCTTAACCATTTGGAAAATTTCTTGGCCACAGCACGTTAAACTGCAAATTTCAGATGATGTGACCAGTAGAGTGATGACGCTACATGCATGGTGAGAAATCCATTAACTTCAGCTTTATTATGTAACCTGAACCGCATCCAAATCATATCCATCACATGTCCCCATCAGCTCAGAAGTGGTGGTGGTGGGAAAATACTCTTAAAACTAAAGAAATGTCCTGCATACAGAAGCCTGGGGGAAAAAAATAACAGAGGTGATTTCCCAGATTCTCAGCTGCACTCTCAATGCTGCTTGTCACCTGGCTAGACAATGAATGTAATAAAATATTTGATTCCAAATTGTTCCTTTAATCATTACTCAATTAAGCCAAGGATAGGCACAAATCAGCCTTTGGGTCCCGCTTCTATCACCCTTGAACCCTCAGGAAAGGTCCCACCTGAAGCCCACCATCCCCTCAATTAAAAAAAATCAGGTCA
Organism: Ctenosaura bakeri; assembly: GCA_948474755.1. Classification (NCBI taxonomy): domain Eukaryota; kingdom Metazoa; phylum Chordata; class Lepidosauria; order Squamata; family Iguanidae; genus Ctenosaura; species Ctenosaura bakeri. The sequence continues at coordinate 7,758 of CAOLHI010002983.1, forward strand.
ATGTTTTTGCCTCAAATCTACACAGGAAGCCCTCCAAATCCATGCAACTCCACGAAAATACTCCCACCCTACCCCCACTAGCACTCTTAAGCCTGATGGTCTTCAAACACCTCTGTTTTCCTCTGCAGCACTTCTCAAAATGGCCACAGGAATTGCCATTTTTAAAGGGACTGCAAAGGAGAATGGACATATTTGGGCTTATTGTGGGACATGCATTATGCAGGAGAATCTGAGGGGAAAATTAACCCTGCCCCCTCCCCCAGTTGCTACCCTTGAATTAGGCAGTGAATGAGGTAATGGATACTTTTTAATAAGTATGTGCTCAATGAGCACACCAATATGGCTGATGTCTTAAACATGTATATATTCCCCCATGGAAGTGGTTGCAAATTTCTGCCTTCTGTAAAACATACAGGTCAAGATAGCAGAAGCAGAACTGCATATCCGGTACCATTCTGCATGAATGCACAATTCACATTGTGTGTGGATGTCTATTATGCATTGTGCACAGTGATACATTGCACAACATGTGTGGATGTACAGGTGTTTTTGGTTATGCATTCAGTTCTACATTTGGTGTTTTGGTTCAGTTGATAACACTGCCATTCAACAGAATGGTTGTACAGCAGAATCAATGCACAGCCCTACACATGGAGATTTGTGCTACACAGCCCCGATGTAGGGTGTTCAGCTATAAGGTTTCCTGCTGGAAAAGTGTAAGAAAACAGGGCACAAGACAAATAATCTATCACTCATATTTTAAATGCACTGCTCCTGATCAGAGTTGCAGTCAACTTGTCATGCCGTAAGATACCTCCTTTTCATTTCTTCTTCTCCAGCCATTTCCATCCTAGCAAGAGTCATTCTATCGTCACTGATTATACTTAAGCTCAGATCTTAGATCCAGTTGTACCAGCATGAACACTTTTGTGTCATTGCAAAGAGAGTCAATGCCATTATCAAGAACCTCATTTCGTAGTCAATTTCTGCACTAGACTGTTATAGTGCTATTATTCCACTTTCAACATCCTAAGGAATCCTGTGAGTTGCAGTTTAGGGAGGGGCCTTTAGACTTCTCAGTCAGAGAGCTCTTTCACTTCAGTAAACTACAAACTTCAGAATTCCACAGGATGTTGAAAGTGGAATAATAGCACTATAACAATCTAGTGCAGAAATGGCCATAATGTCTTTGCCCTAAATACAAAGCCAGAAATTTCCTAAGAACACTCCAGTTTCCCAGCTATTGATTTGTTACAGGGATGCACCTGCTGTAGTGGACAGGGCCCCATGCACCCAGACAGATGGACTCTACAACCTTTATTAGCATGAAGGCCAAATGCTAGCAGCTGTCCAGAGACATAAGAGTGGTTATTTTAAATTCAATTGGCCTTGTTAGAATCATAGAATCATAGAAATGTAGAGTTGGAAGAGACCACAGGGGCCATCCAGTCCAACCCCCTGCCATGCAGGAACACCCTCAAAGCACTCCCGACAGATGGTCGTCAAGCCTCTGCTTAAAAACCTCCAAGGAAGGAGACTCCACTACACTCCGAGGCAGCATCTTCCACTGCCGGACAGCCCTGACTGTCAGGAAGTTCTTCCTGAGGTTCAGGTGGAATCTCCTTTCCTGCAGCTTGAATCCATTGCTCCTTGTCCTGGTCTCTGGAGCAGCAGAAAACAAGCCCTCTCCTTCCTCTACGTGGCATCCCTTCAAATATTTAAACATGTCTATCACGTCCCCTCTTAACCTTAAAAAATTTATGTTTTATCCTGGCAGTTTAAGAATATAGATACAGCTGAGAACAGGCTGGGAAAGTAAACCTTTGGCGGGTCATGCTGTTCAGTTCTGTTTCCTTTGGTTCTACTCTTATCTGACCCTAGGGATCTATCTTTCAGTTGCCTTAACCTGGAAAGGGTGAGCCAAATCTTGGGTGACATGTTATCCAGCTATGACGATCTGTAGGATTGGTTCTGGGATGGTGTGGATAGATATTGTTTTTAAGGAATGGATTTTATTGACTATTCCAAAGGGGTCTTGGAACTAAAGCTAAAGGTATGTTTTACTTTCTTCAGCTGTAGAACACCTACTGGCATAGTCCTTGGTTAGACCAGTATAAGTCAAGGAGACCTGGAGCTGCAGCTGAGGACATCTAACCATCCTTGAGTACCAGACCCAAAATGGTTTTGAGCAAGGAGTTACTGGAACCTCCTTCTACAATGCCCAAGAAAATACTTACACTGGTCTAACCAAGGACTATGCCACTACAGCCTTCTACAGGATTTGGGTCTGAGTATGGCCATTTCTGCCCTACACCGTTCTTGTCAAGGCATTCAAGGCAAATGCAGGAATTGTTTTCTAAGTGGACAGCAGGAATGGGATGATGTGACCTTGGTCACAGCTGCAAGGTTGTTATGACTAGACAGACCCAGAAGGTCTTTGCCTCATCACCAAGTGAAGGTTGCCAGGAGAAAAAGTTATTGGACCACCCCACAAGTAATGGTAAGCCTAGGTTTTGCATTGTAAGCCACCATTTAGGTTTTCCCTAGTGGTCATGTTGCTCTGCTGAATAATTTATGCCTTGCTTCTCGGCATGCTGCCAGTTTGTATGCTGATCTACTGCTTTGCTAATTGTTCTCTGGTATGCTGCTTGAAGCCTTGATCTTCACCTCCATGTGCTTAAATAAACAAACAGCCCTGAGCCTATCTTAATGAGTCCCCAGAACTTTTTTTTTTTTTGCTTCACTAAAGTCATTTGGTCACAGTGGGATAATGCTTCCCTGTCAGCACTCTGTATAAGCTCTGAGGAGCTGTTTCACACTAATCCTGACAGTTCTAGTGCTGTTATTCCATGTTCAATATCCTATGGAATCCTGGGGTTTGCAGTTTAGGGAGGGACCTTTAGAATTCTCAGACAGAGAGTTCTTGGGCCTCAGGAAACTCCAAACCCCAGAATTCCACAGGATGTTGAAAGTGGAATAAAGGCACTAGTACAGTGTAGAGTGGAAATGGCCTATGTTCCAAGGGCAAAAAAAACCTGCATCTGGAACGTAAATGATTTGAGGTGAAAGGATAGCCTCATATCTCCTAAGAGATGGTATCAGCTGGCTTGGAACACTGCCTCTAAAAATGAATAATACATTTGTGCATTTTGTTGCTATATTTTCTTCCTGATCTTCAGAACCAGCTAATTAAGACAGGTGCATTGAAGACCAGTATACTATAGCTTTTCAAGATCTAGTACAGTGTAGAGGGCAAAAACTCTACAGAAAACAGGAAGCAATAATTCCTATCTGACCTTAGTGTGATGAGCAAAGTCCTGCAGTGAAGGGAAGACAGGTGGGCAGAGCGAACAGGAAGAAGTCACAAAGGCAGAGTAGGCTTGAAAGGGAACCAGATGCCATCTAATCTTTGAATAAAGCAGGATCAGACCTGCTTAATACTTGGAGACACAATACACACACACATATGTGTGTGTGTGTGTGTATATATATATATATATATTTTAATCAATTTCACAGAAGAGATAAAGGAACTTAGGCTGTTTATTTAAATATAAGTTTAATAATAAGAAAATGTACATAATAGATATTTAAAATAAAGGAATATGGCATAGTATACTTTGCACTTTAGATCTAGAATACATGAATATTTAATTTTGTAAATATAATTGGAAACCAATATATCTACTAATATACAAAATTCAAAGTTTGTGTGTCAGGCAGGCGAAGACGTCATATGATTGGCTGCCTGAGAAGATTCTATGGAATCTTGGGGTTTGCAGTTTAGGGAGGGGCCTTTACAATTCTCAGACAGAGAGCTCTCGGGCATGGTTGGTTGCTATGGGGATGAGGCCTAGCAGCAAGGAGGAGGGCAGTGTATTCCCTCAGGAATGAACCTCTGTATGTTTATAACTCTGAATACAGATTGGATTGGGGAATATGGGGAGAAGTTACAGGCACTGGAGAAGACAGCTTGGGAAATTAGAGACACAGGATCTCAAATCTTTCTAACAAGTATTACCTATGAGAAAATAAAATCCTGTGCATCGCTGGGTATATATGCTGGTTATCAATAAAAGTCATTTAATACTTTTATAGAGGACAGCCTAGGGGTGCCAGTGCTGAAGGATAACCTTCAAAGGCAGGCAATGGCAAATCATTTCTGAGATGCATAGGGTCACCATAAGTCAAAAGGCAACTTTAAGAAGCAGAGAAAGAGAGACTGAAAAAGAAAGAGCTACCACCATTTTCAAATATCATGCTGCCTTTGTGTCATGAAGTTGCATTACTCCCCTCCCCTTTGTTACTGCAGGTTAGGCCTCCTTGGAGATAGCATAAAGATATCATTTTGATATCAATAATTTGGCTCTCTTCCACCACCCCTCTCCATGTGTTTGTGAGGCCCCCGGACAAGCACAGAACTAGGTTCGGCCATCAAACGCTGCAGTATCCCAACACAACACAGGCAGGCCAGAAATAGCCAGATCGCCGCTTTAGGAGACCTCTCTGTAAACACCCTCATTATGTATGCACATTGTTTACAAAGGATTCCCTACCCTGAGCAGGCAACTTGGAAAGCTGAATACTCAACTGATGAGCATTTGCATACTGTCTACCTCTTTGTCAATTCGGACTTAATCTAATCATGCTAAATTCTGACCTTTCCAAAGCTTTGTCTCACGCCTGAAACTCATTGTTTTCCCCAACTAGGGAATAGCCTGCAGTTACATTTCTCCCTATAAAACCCCCTGATTCTGAGACCTTCCTCACATCGCTCCCAAGTTCCAGATCACCTTGCTACCACCTTGCTTGGCGAGCCTCCCCTCAGCTCCACGTGCTGAGCCACATTGAACCCCAGCATCGCACTCTATTCTTCCAGGCTTCAGGACAGGTTTAGTATCACCCAATTCAACAATCCCTCTCAAAATCCCTCTATGCCACTCCAACCTTTATTTTCCTCAGTTACTTGTGTGATTGTGTGTGTTGCATATACTGTGTGCCTGTATTTAATAAAAATCTCAATTATTCTTAAACTTGGTGTGCTCCTTGGCTTGGCCTGACCCCGTAGACATTGGTTAAAAGATTCTGCTGCATTGTCCTGCCTCTCACAGTGCTAACTTGTGCTCTAGCTAATTTCCACATTCTTAGTTAATTGAGAGTACATATAGGTGTCCCTTCTTGGACCCCCCAGTAAACAGGGTAACACCTTGCCTCCTTTCCTGTGGATGGCAGCAAAGATGGCACCTTCCTTAAGTTGTAGGACTGCTGCATAGGCGTGATCTAGTGGTTTCAGCATTGAACTATGATCTTAGAGACCAGGGCTTGATTCCCAACTGAGCCATGGAAACCCACTTGGTGACCTTGGTTGCATCACACATTTTTAGCCCCACAAAACACCATGATAAGTTCATCTTAGGGTCCCCATAAGTCAGAAATGACTTGAAGGAACACAAGAAGAAACATTTCACATCTGTTTAACTTTTGTTAATCTTAGGAAACGGCAGGGAATTGCAGGCAGTGTTCAAGTTATGAAGCAGAGAGCATCCCTTTTCTTTTGGGATACCCAGATTAGCAACTATTTTTGAAGACTCTCAAGGGGAGTTGGTATGATATCCACATCTTTCTTCCATTCATTGGCTCTCCATCTTCCTTTCTGGGTCTTTCTGAGTGGAAGTGTAATCTGGCCTCCGGATCTGGATTATATTTGAACTGCAAGTTATCTACCCAGAGATCCATTACAATCCTCTTCTGGACCATTTCTCTCTGGACATGTTGACTGAATTTTCACCAACCCTCTAGGATTCATTCTAGGCTCAACTTTGAAAGATTCTGCTGGATAATACCATAGATTGCCAGAAAGACTAATAAATGAATCTGGGAGCAAAAGAAACCTGAACTCTCACCAGAACCAACAATGAGTCAACTGAAGCAATTGTACTTTGAACATATCTGGAGATGACAAGGCTCACTGGAAAAGACAAATGTATTATTTTATTTTATTTTATTTTTTGTTTTTATTGTGAACTGGGGAGGCTTATTTCTTTATGAACTTGTTTTAAAATTTGAGCATTGTTTTAGGTTTTTGTAATTGTATATGTTTTTAATTGTTTAAAATGTTTTTAACATTTCTAGTTTATTATTGGAAACCACCTTGGGTCCCACTCTAAGAAAAAGGTAGCATACAAATATAGTAAATAAAATAAAATAAATTTGATGAAAGGAAAACTACATTACAGATGAGTTTATTCAAATGAAGGAAGCGATGACCCTGATGTTTTCCTCTGGCTACTTCTGTTTTGGAGGAAAAAAAGGTGGATGAACCACACTAGAGGCTGAAAAGGTGGGAAATGAGGTGAACATAGCCCCTAGAACTCTGAGGTAGCCAACCTTCTCTAAAAGGAAGGCTAAAGATTTGTTAAATGCGTTGGAATGTCAGAAGAGAAGAAGAAAAGTTGGGTAATAACCTGCAGAGTGGGGTTGTTCCTTTCAAATCCCAGTTGTTGAGAAGGTCAAGACACAATATTTGCATGAAATACTACACATGAGGAAATTCCCCTTGTAGGAAAATTCCTCTTCTCTGTGTCTTGGGGAATTTATACGGGTGACTGAACCCATTGCCAAATACATATAACCCTCATTTTTAATAACCAAAGTGAACGACACAGGTTCTGAAAAGTGAATCCATTAATATCACAATCTCCTCAGGCTAGAACATAATTAATACCTAAATGTTCCAGACTATGAACCATGCTGCTAATTTAGCCTCCAGACATTTCTGTTCTTCTGTAGGAGCAGATGAAGTTGGCATTCAAGTACAAAGTTTACAATGGGGAAATGCATTCCTGAGCAGTAAAATGCAGTCAGGAAAATAATCTATATTCTGGGGTTCATTGCCTTAGAAAACCCTATGAAATTCATGGGGTCTCCGTAAGTTGACAGACAAATGAAGCCACACACTCTCACAAAGTCCCATCACCTGTGCAGATTCCTCCAAATATTCAAGGTGAAACTTGGTTTCTGGACTGATTTTGTAGCTTAGCTTCATGTCCTTATCAGAAGATTTAAAGGTGACTGGTCACTGTCTTAAATTTCTTTTATCATCAAGTTTTCAGTCTGAAGATTTAATAAATCAACACTCACCCTTTTAAGTGAATGTTAGCAAATGTTTTAGTTTCTAATGATCATGTATGTAAAATCTCAGTTTGTGTATTCTTGTTGTTATATATCATCAAGTTACTTGATGAAGCCCGGGTCTTCAGTTGTCCCACTCAAGACTTGGGTATAGAAGTCTGTGGCTTCCTTGACCCACTCATTCCACCTATAATATAGTCTTCCTCTCTTCCAATTGCCCTCACTTTACCAGGCATGATAGTTTTCCCTAGTAAGTCGTGTAGTCTCATGATATGGCCATGTTAAGACAGCCTCAGTTTAGTCATCTTGGCTTCCAGGGAGACCTCAGGCATGATTTGCTCTAGGACCTGTTTATTTGTCATTTTGGCACCTTATGGTATTTGCAGAACTCTCCTCCTGCACTACATTTCAAATGAGTTCAGATAAGTTTTCTTTCTCTTACCTTTTCTTCATTGTCCAGCTTTTATTCCCATACACAGAAATCAGAAACACTGTGGCATGGATGATTCTGACTTTGGTGCTCTGCTGATATATCTCACCACAATTTCACCACCATGGAAAGATTATTGGATTTCTTGGAGTAAGACACAGAACTGGAAAGAATGTAGTTCTGAAACGTGGTAATAAACACAATGACCAGTATCCTATTAGTGAGTTACAGTAGTGTATGCCCAGTTTTACATTATTGTAACTTACCATTTTTGTTACTGCAGAGGTCAGAAGGACATCATCTGCAGGAACCTCCCAAGGGCCCTAGAGGGCCCCTATGGGTGCTATAGCTAGACACATTTCCACTGATCTCTCTTTCTCTAGTGACATAGAAATAGCAATATTGGGGGGACACATCACTTAAAAATGCAGGGGAGCTGAGGGAGAAGTTTAGCACTGGGAGAAATAATTTGGATGACATAACTATGTGCCAAATGCCTGTCTTTCAGTGTAAGATCTCAGCTATTGACTTGGCTTCTGACAATAACTGGCCAGCACCTTTGGCATGGCAACAGCGACAACAACAAAAATACCGATAGCTCATGATGCATTTAAAATATCCCCATGTAATGATGGTCAGAGGAGATAACTTCTCAAGATCCCCATAACACCCCTAGAAGATGAAGAACGCAACTTGATTGTGAGAAAACAACAGATATGTAAACCTTTTGCTCTCAGAACAAAAAAAAAAGTGACCAAATGTCCAAAAAAATTAAAAACATCTCAAAAATTCTTATAATATTTTTAGATCTGTCAAGACATTTGTACATTCCAAGGGTGACCAGATTTATAAATAATCTTAATTCCTAGAACAGACCCGAGGTTGTAGCGTAAAATCAGAGAGAGGCTAACAGTTGAGGGATGAGTTATCATTTTTAAAGTTTAACTGGGAGACTCTTCAGGTGCTCTGTTATCTCAAAAAAATTATCATTAACCTGCCTGAAAGTATGTATTTCACATATTTTTCCATTTGATGCCTCATATATCATCCACAGGGATACATTTTCATAGTCTCTTTATGTCCCATACAGCTTCTTAGCATTCATGAACCAAAATTCACCTCACTAGAACTCCCAGAACATGACTAGATTCTTTTTTTCTTTGTTTGCACCCCAAAATGTAGAAAATAAGCCTGAAAACACCACTTAAAAACAGTTGGGTGCAGCTCTGTCCCAACTGAGATGGCCACTGGTTGTCTCAAGAGATCACAGCTGGCTTTGTGCATGCCGAAATGTTCCAGTATAAACCTTGGACAAGGAAGTGCAGGCTGAATTCTTTAACAGGAATGTAAAGCTTAGATTCTCTCATCCTCATAGGCAAGGAGAAAATATTTCCTTCCTTTTGTGTCTACTGTGGGAGGAAAAAGAATATTTCTGTATTTTTTTCCTGTTGTTTTCTTACACACACAATCTGTGCTTTTTGTGCAAAGATGACTGGAATTATATACTGCAGTTACAGATTCCTGCAGTTATGGAGCTATAACTGCTCTGTGTTCACAAGTCACAAGTATAGGATGGGGGACGTGTGGCTGGATAGCAGTACGTGTGAAAAGGATCTAGGAGTCTTGGTAGATCATAAGCTGAACATGAGTCAACAGTGTGACACGGCAGCCAAGAAAGCCAACACGATTCTTGGTTGCATCAATAGGAGTATGGTGTCTAGATCGAGGGAGGAGATGGTGCCATTCTATCCTGCATTAGTTAGGCCTCATTTGGAATACTGTGTCCAGTTCTGGGCACCTCAATTCAAGAAGGATGTCGACAAGCTGGAACGTGAAGGGCGACCAAAATGGTGAAGGATCTGGAAGCCATGCCCTATGAAGAACGGCTTAGGGAGCTGGGTATGTTAAGTTTGCAGAAGAGAAGGTTAAGAGGGGACATGATAGCCATGTTTCGATATTTGAAGGGATGTCATGTGGAGGAGGAAACAGGCTTGATCTCTACCGTTCCAGAGACTAGGACAAGGAGCAATGGATTCAAGCTGCAGGAAAGGAGATTCCACCTGAACCTCAGGAAGAACTTTCTGACAGTCAGGGCTGTCTGGCAGTGGAATCTGCTGCCTCCATGGAGTGTGGTGGAGTCTCCTTCTTTGGAGGTTTTTAAGCAGAGGCTGGATGGCCATCTGTTGGGAGTGCTTTGATGGGTGTTCCTGCATAGCAGGGGGTTGGACTTGATGGCTTCTGAGGTCTCTTCCAAATCTATGATTCTATGATACTATGAGTTAGAATTAGGCCAGAAATCATGCCCTGTGAGGAGCAACTTAGGGAGCTTGATATGCTTAGCCTGGAGAAGAGAAGGTTAAGAGATAACATGATAGCCATGTTTAAATATTTGAAGGGATGTCATATGCAGGATGGCACAAGCTTGTTTTCTGCTGCTGTGGAGCCTAGGACATGGAGAAATGGCTTCAAACTACAATAAAAGAGATCTTATTGAAATATAAAGAAGGAGTTCCTGACAGTAAGAGCAGTTTGACAGTGGAATAGACTGCCTCAGAATGTCTATTTCTCCTTCTTTGGAGCTTTTTAAACAGAGTTTGGATGGCCATCTGTTTGGAATGCTTTGAGGGTGTATTCCTGCATGGCAGAATGGGGATAGACTGGATGCTTCTTGGGGTCTCTTTCACCTCTATGAATCTATGAATCAGTAAGACTATGTAAAATGATGTCTGTGTGTGTGTGTGTGTGTGTGTGTGTGTGTGAAAGAGAGAGAGAAAGTTTATCACCATTATATTTCACTTTATCTTAAATCCATGTTCTAAGTAGTCATGGAAAACTACAAACTAAGCTAAAAATTTATCTAAATGTCTCGATCAATTTTGCAATAATGTTTTAGAGCACTTGGATGTTGAGTAACATTTCGTACCAAATGGGAGGTCTTTTGTAATTAGCTTGGCACATACTCTATTAATAGTTTTGTGATAGGAATATATACTACCTATTTCTTAAATTGAGAGCTTTGGATTCCAGGGAACAGAACCATTTCCTCAAAACAAGCCACAAGTCAAGGATGATTTATTTTATTTTCCCTCTGTTGGAAATAATTTACCTGAAATGCTGTTGGCTCTGACTTTTCAAAGAGTGAACGAATTGCTCCCAGATGCACCATATCAATCCCAATCCACCATAAGATGTTGAACACAGATGATATTACCACTCTACTCTGCTTTGGTTAGACCCCATCTTGAATACTGTGTCCAGTTCTGGGCACCCCAATTCAAGAAGGATATTGACAAGCTGGAGCAGGTCCAGAGGAGGGCGACCAAAATGGTGAGAGGCCTGGAAGCCATGCCATATGAGGATAGACTTAGAGAGCTGGGGATGTTTAGTCTGCAGAAGAGAAGGTTAAGAAGGGACATGATAGCCATGTTTAAATATTTGAAGGGATGCCATGTAGAGGAAGGAGAGGGTTTGTTTTCTGCTGCTCCAGAGACCAGGACAAGGAGTGATGCAGGAAAGGAGATTCCACCTGAACCTCAGGAAGAACTTCCTGACAGTCAGGGCTGTCCGGCAGTGGAATATGCTGCCTCGGAGTGTGGTGGAGTCTCCTTCCTTGGAGGTTTTTAAGCAGAGGCTTGATGGTCATCTGTCGGGATTGCTTTGAGGGTGTTCCTGCATGTCAGGGGGTTGGACTGGATGGCCTGTGTGGTCTCTTCCAACTCTAGATTTCTATGATTCTATGATATTATCAGACTTTGGGAACAAAGTGGAGTTAGGCCTGGTTAATGCTTGGACAGGAGACCCCCAAGTGGGTATACCAGAGGTCTTCAGGTAGTTCTTAGGAAGCAATTATCCATGGAACCCTGGAGAGCTGCTGGCAGCTATCAGAGCTGTGGACTGGGTGGGTCAATGGTCCAATTCAATGTAAGGCACTATCCTATATTCCTATGTAAATGAAAGGTATTCAGAAAGAAGACAGACCTAGATCCCCTCTTAAAACTACTCAAGATATTGAATCCCCTTATGGTCTCACCTCTTCCCCAACAACAACAACAACAACAACAACAACAACAACAACAAAATTTATTTCTATCTCGCCTCTCCCAATGGATCGAGGCGGCATTACAAAAATATACAAATACATTAAAACATTAAAATGTACCCCATCCTCCCCACCCAGCAACCCTTCCATCCCCCTAAAACACATTAGTTATTAAAACAAATTAAAAACAAAATTAAAACAAAGAGACAAATGATGAGAGGCAGTGGAACACTAATCTGGGAAGGCTTGTCGGAAGAGAACCGTCTTGACTGCTTTTTTAAAGCAGTCAAGACTGGTAATGTGCCGGGTCTCCTCCGGCAGGCCATTCCATAACTTAGGAGCTACAGAAGAAAAGGTCCTCTGGGTAACTGCAGCCAACCTAGTTCTGATTGGCTGCAGTAAATTCCTCCCAGAGGACCTTAGTGTGCGGGGCGGATTATATGGGAGAAGGCGATCCTGCAGGTAGGCTGGCCCCAACAACATCAATAATAGCTACAACAAAAACCTTGTTATTAGACATCCAATATCAGCTGTTTGGCTGATCCATGAAAGAAGAAGAAGAGGAACACCCTTCCTTTTGTGAAACCATTAAAGGAATTTCTTAGCACAGTGCAAAACTGACTTTTTGGAATTGACTACCAAAAATATGGTGACAATTATTGGCCAACACGAGTTTGTCAGTTTTTCGTTTGTTACTTAATTATTAGACAGGTTCACAGAAGGTATATATAACTGCTTGGATGTTGTGCTTCAAAATTCTTTCCTTTTTTTCATGATCTTTTTCTTATTTTTGTGAGCCATCCAGAGACCATTTATACTGAAGGGAGACCAAGAAGTCAACAAAGTAATGTCATTATATTTTAAACATGGATCTATTTATGGCTGCTGTTCACAGCAGCTACTGTCTGTCTTCAGATGCTGTAGACATCTCTCTACCAGGGTCTAGGGTTCGGCAAGAGAGAATGTCTGGTTCCATCTTACTTTACTTCTGAGCTTATTCGAGAGAACTGGCTGGTCATTCATGGTAAGAGAGAATTAAACTAGACAGAAACTACTGGTGTGATCCAGCTGGCTAGATCTGATGTTCTTGCAAAAGTATTTCTGCCTTTCCGTTTCCAAATGCACATTTTTATCCATTTGTATTTTTGTAACAGAGTTTCAATTTTTTGACCATGTCAGTGGGAAAAAAAAATTGCTAGCCACTTTGTACCAGATTAGCTCATCATTGATGTGTGGCCCCTTGATTCCTGCATCTGTCAGAGCTCAAGTGGGCTGCTGTGGGGAAAAGTTAATACCAGCTGAAACCTATAAGCCTTTAATGTGCCAGCAGACTCATTGCTGTATTTGTCCCAGATCAAACAACTGGAACCGTCACAGGCCACAGACCATCAGCTATTCCCATTTGCTGTGGTTAATTGAACACCCAAGGACACGCTTTCCCAGACCTCGTCTCCATTGCTGTAGCAACCAAGGGTCAGTCAGGAAGCCTTGAGCAAAGTCCTCTGTCTGTAAGCTAACAGCCCACATGTAATTCCTTCACAACACTACAGAAGGGAAGCATCACTGCTCATGCAGAGTGGTGAGAACTTGGCAAAGCACTGATAGGTGGGATTCCTTCTATTTACCAAACCTCCCCTGGATTAATGGGGAAACAATAAACATAACTGGAAGCACAATCATCTGCCTCCCACATGGTCCATTCTGAAAATGGCCTTTGGTCAGGGACACATTGTGAGTTGAAAAGAGATATGTGTTTATGTGTAACTCATAATGGTGTAATTCAATGCGTACCCTTGGCAATATACAATCCAACTTATACCATCATAACCCTTTTTTTTTTTTCATTGTGGAGGTCAAAATTCTGTTCCAATCATGCAATGACCAAAATTCTACCAAATCCCACTTTTCAGTGTGGCAGTCCTCGGAGACAGGCCATTCCATGATGATGGAGAGTAGGAAAATCAACAATGACCAGTCCAGCTAGGACAGATAAGATAGAAAAGCAATCACTCAGTCATCAATAAATCAGTCTGATATTTGTTTAATTCAATTAATCAGTCCCTACTCACTCAAACTCATAATACTTTGTTACTACGGTTATGATATGTCTGGTGAGAGTCCTAGATATCCTTTTGATATCAAATAATTTGGCCTTGGCTTGACCTTTCTCTGCGACCCTACTCCACGTGTTTGCAGAGGTCCACTGGACAAGCATGTACTGGGCGCAGCCGTTGATGGTTGTACATTCCAAACCCCATTCAGGCAGGCAACTCAAGCCTCTCCGATGCTTCAGGGAAAAACCTTCTTGCAAACCGGCCTTACTCAGCGCGAATCCTTACAAAGACGCACGGCCAAGGGCCGAGCCATTCCTTTATGTCAGGCCATTTGCATACTGGCCATACTATTGTCATCCAGCGCTAAGCTCATCATGTAAAACCTGACTTTTCCCAACTCCTTTGTCCAGCTCCAAAATTCCTTTGTTCTCATGGAGCATGGCACGGCCTGTAGGTAAAATCCACCCTATAAAAGGTCGCCTTTTCCAAGTCCTCTTCGGACTGCTTGGACTACTTTGGACTTCCATCCCGCCTTGCTGTCGGTTTGTCCAGTGAGCTCCCCTCAGCGAACCATGCTGAGCTTTCTTCCCCACAACCTCCTCTTCTCTCCAGGGCTGCAAGACCATGTGTCGTATTACCCATTCCCCAAAGCTCTCCATTTCTATGTCTAGTTAGCTGTGTGCATGTGGTGTCTCTTATGTTTGTCTTCAATAAATATTATTTGTTACTTTAAACTTGCCTGGCTACACTCTCTGACCTGAAGCCGTAGACATAGGGTAAAAGATTCTAGCTAAAGTTACCCTGCCTCTCGTTAGCTTAAGAGAGTGCTCGAGCTTAATTTCCCCATCTTGTTCTTTTATTTGGTTAGTTGGGCACCCCTCCTGGGACCCCCAACATACAGGGTAACAACTTCCACATTTTGTTGGAAAATTCTAGCATTCTCCCCTGCCCTCCTTGTTCTAGGACAAATGGGGCTTAGCTTGCTCAGGGTTGATTTTCCTTTGCTAGTAAAAAAACAAAAAGAAAAAAACCCCTCTGGTCTCTCACCTAATGTCTCAAATGTTGCTTTGTGTTATTTAAAATGAGTGGCTATGGTATCCAGACCATGTGACCCAGAATATACCCTGGAGTCAGTTATTGGCCTTACATGGAAGACCTTGCCTCTCTCATTTTTCCCCTTTGCAGTCTCGCTTCTAGCACTTTCTCTCTGCTATGCTGGCCTGTCCACAGAGAAGTTGGTGAGTTAACAATGCAGCTACTATCTTCCTTAAACCTTTTGTTAGTTACTACGAATCTAGTTTCTCCAATGCATATGTAATTGTAACGTTTATTAGTAAATCTTTTAAATTTGGAACATGAAACTGCCTGCCTTGTTTTGCTTTTCAATTCAGCCTTCAGTTCAGGAAAGCCACATAGAGATTGGGACACACTTTTTCTGTAACTCTGCTAAAAGAAGGGTAATTCCTAACAGTTTTAGCTTTCATAGAATTTCCCCAAAGGGTTAACCTCCTCGGAAACTCTAAGTCCCAACACATTTTATAGGTACAACAGTGTATTACTAAGCCTGAAGGAATTGTTGAATCCATATCTATGACTAACAGCACAGACCAATGTAACCCTGAGTATTGTTGTTTGTCAAGAGATTAGTGAGACAGGAAAGTCTAAATAAAGCCCTTTGTTTCACCTTTCTGTATCTTTCTTGATTAATGTACTCAAGCCTTTTGCTTCCTCCTTGCCCAAAGAGGTCACTTCTCTCTTCTTCAAGATGTTAATCAGCTTTGTGTGCGGAGGGAGTGTCCATGGGGCTGCAATAATGGCTGCTGGCTTACATCTACGCATGAGAGCCAGCTTTTAGAGGTTCTTCTAACCAAGTATTGGTCAATTTCTTTTCTCTGCCCCTCTTCTATCCTAAGATGGATTTTCTGAGACAATAAGCATAAATTTTCTTTTGTACCTTACAAGGTATCCAAAGTAATTACTCCTGTTTCTACCATAAGCTCATATTGAACTAGCCCTGTTGCACTCCACGTAACATAGATACCAAATATCTCTTAAAGTGAAAGCCCACTGCATTCAGTAAGATTTTCTCATAAGTAAGCATGTATGGGACTGCAACTTAAGACTGTTACATGTTACCCCACAACATGAGTGACACAGGGGTCCACCTGCAATATCAGTACCTCTATTAAAAGTTGGGGAATTATTGACTCAAATTAGGAGGCCTACAAGGGTGTGGTAACCTAACAAGATCTTTCCACCAATGTTTATGGGGTCTTGCAGGAAAGAACCGGCAGAGATTCCAAAATATAAACTGAAATGTTTTTATTGAAAAATTCTCATATGTATATAAAACAATCAAACACTCACACAAGAGCTAGCCAAAGGAAAAGGGAGGAAAGTTGTGGATAGAGGAGTTCTAGGGATTTTGGGTGATTACCAATCTGGAGAGCAGCAAGGAAAGCAGCAGTTTGGCTTAAACCAGAACCTAAGGACAGTACCTTTTGGGAATTGAAGGGACACTGTGACTGCAAGCAGGACAAAGTGCTGTGTCTGACTGCTCAAGTCAGAGGCCTTATATACTAAAAATCTACCCTAAAGGTATGGGCGTGAATGGCTCTCTCAGCCTAGTGGACAATGGGAACTTTCTTGGACCATGGTATGCTCAGAGGTGTTTCCAGCTGCAGATTAAGCCTATTATCAGGAGTTACTGGGTCATCTGCCTGACAATGACTTCAGCTATACCTAGAGGGAGTTTTGCTGATCTTCCTTGTAATCTTACATTTTCAGTCTGTAATTGTCCTCTTTCCTGCTTGACTTTCCAGTCAACTGAGGTTCCATTCTATATCTAAGCCAATTATTGTACTTGCCAATTAAATAATATTTTGCCAATTAAATCATAATCTTGGGTTCATGTGGGGGCATAACATATGAGCCTCAACAGTATGTTACCAGTCCTTTTGTTTAATTTTCCTCAAGATGCCCTCACCAAGTTTTTCAAATTCCTCTCTGAACAGTTATTAATGATTTTGGTGTGGATGTTTGAATGATTTTCTCCTGCAGAGAGATAAATGTGATAAAGTAATAGTATTTTCCTCTCTCTCTGAACTACATATAAGGATTCTCTTTCTCACTTTTATTCTCTGTTTGTGAGCATTAGAGGTTTTTGGAAGGCACCACAAACCTGAAAAAAAGTATTGCCCCAGAGAACGGTTGAAAACAGCACAACCCCAATGGACTGAATTCATCATTTAGATGGAGGACAACTCTGGGAAATCCTGAAAGGATAAAACAGCAACACAGGAAGAGAGCGCTACCGTCATGAAGAAATATGTGAAAGACCAAACTAGGGCCCTTTCCTCACATTAAAACGGTGCAGAGCAACCTCCAACAGAGGTCTTCTGCACCATGGAGTGGACTGGGGTGGACTATTTTTCATAGTTCCGCACCTCAGTCCGTTCCGGAGCGACCAGAACTGTTCGCACAGCATGCTTTTTAAAAACCTCTTTTAAGAGGTTTTTTAAAAGTACGGAGCATGCAACCCCATGTCGCTCCGTCACCGCGCTCCAGTGCAGATTTGCAGGTGCGTACTAGTGCATGTCTGCAGATCTGCCAGGGGTGGGCTTTAGGCTGGCAAGCTTCTCCATTTGGTGGAGAGCCTCCACCAACTGGAAGCCATCATTTTGGATGGCAGAGCAGTGCAGAGCGATGAGCTTGCACTGCTCCTCATCAGGACGGACCCAAACGGACCCACCAAAAAGCCGGTGAGTAGCGGCAGGGAACGTTTCCCTTGCTGGGTTGGGAAAGGGCCTAGGTCTCTGTGCAGGTGGCCTCTCAATCTTTCAGATCCTGTTTTTCATGAAAGAAAATGGGGGAAAACATTTTCCTGCTTTTTCTCTCAGGGAGATGAAATCTCCAACTGCTTCTCCAAAGTCAGACCCATCGCTTCTTGGTCTTTTGGTTAAGATCAAGTGTAGCATCCAAGGTCAGACTCAGGCCATTTCCACCGTACACTGTTATAGTTCTATTATTCCTCTTTCACCATCCTGTGGAATTCTGGGATTTGTAGTTTACTGAGGCCAAAGAGCTTTCTGGCTGAGAATCTAAATGCCTCTCCTAAACTGCAAACCTAGGATTCCATGGGAGATTGAAAGTGGAAAAATAGCACTACAACAGTGTAGTGCAGAAATGGTCTTAAATACTCAAATTGGAAATACAGTTGGCTTCTTTTTGCCTAAGGTTTTGTAAGTGTGTTACATTGTTGTGCCTTCAACACATTTCATAATATGGCAGTCCTAAGGTGAATATATCACAGGGTTTCTTAGGCAAAATTTGTTCAGAGAGGATTGGCCCTTGTCTTCCTCTGAAACTAAGAGAGTGCAACTTGCCCAAGGTCATCTAGTGGGTTTCCATGGCTGAGTGAAGATTCAAACCTTCTTCTCCTGTTACCCTGAAAATTAGGGGGGGTCCCGTGAGGGGCTCCCAGCCTTGCCAATTAAAATACCAATGTGGGGAAATTAGAACTCTGAGCACTGTTTAGCTAGCAAG
This sequence comes from Ctenosaura bakeri, assembly GCA_948474755.1. NCBI lineage: Eukaryota > Metazoa > Chordata > Lepidosauria > Squamata > Iguanidae > Ctenosaura > Ctenosaura bakeri. The sequence continues at coordinate 25,957 of CAOLHI010002983.1, forward strand.
AGGCAGGGTAACGTAGTGAGATCTTTAACCCAACGTCTACGGCTTCAGGTCAAGGAGCAAGCCAACAGGGTTTAGATAAACCATAGGAACTTTATTAAACGTAAACACCAAATAGACAACACGCACGCTACCTACTAACTAACTTAAAGAATGAGGAAGTAGACACAGAGGGAGAACGGGTGATACGACACCTGGTCGCATTGTCCTGAAGAAACTGGAGCAGAAGAAGGTGGGTTCAGCGTGGCTGCTGAGGGTAACTCCTGAACAAACTGACAGCAGGATGGGATGGATGTTCAAGGGGAACCAATGAAGTCTCAAAATGAGACCTTATATAGGGTGGAACATGCCTGTTGGCTATGGCAAACTAGATAGGAACAAAGGAGGTTTGGCGCTAGACAAAAGGATCTGGTGAGGTCAGTGTTAGCATGATGGGATTTGCATTGAAAGACAATAGAGTGGCCGGTAGGTTGATGGCCCTCTGAAAAGGTATGACTTGGCGGGAAGCCGCGCCGCTATTGTGGAGTGTGGCTATGGGAGTTCCCTAAAGCTACCTGAGGCTTGGGGATTGCTGGCTTGAATGGAGAATGGAATGTGCGCTATTAATCAGCTGCAGCCAGTACGTGCCTGTACGGAAAACAACCCAAACACATGCAGCGGGGCAACAGAGAGGGCTCTAGCAAAGGCTGAATTAAATGATATCAAAGTGATATCTGGGAGCCCCCATCTGGGGTATCATAGGCGGCATTACATTGCCAAAGTCCTGCACTCAAACAACTATATCACACTGGGGCCTTTTCTGCACTACACTGTTAATAGTGCTATTATTCCACTTTCAAGATCCTGTGGAATTCTGGGGCTTGTAGTGTACTGAAGTCAAAGAGCTCTCTGGCTAAGAATTCTAAATGCCCCTTCCTAAACTACAAATCCCAGAATTCCACAGATTCTTGAAAGTATAATACACTATAATAGTGTAGTGCAGAAATAGCCTGGGTGTTACAATGCCAGTTAAAATGGCAACCTGGCAATCATCCTTCTTCCTCTACAATGTCCCAAACAGAGTGTTACTTCAGAGTATTTATGGTTGTAGTTGTTGTTGTTTGTTATTGTTTGCCTTCAGGCCAATTCTCACTTATGGGGGCCATAAGGCAAACCTACCATGAAGTTTTCTTGGTAGAATATGTTCACAGAATTTGTTCTGCCTACTGTGAAAGATCTATTGAGGTCAGCCCCAGAGTTCCATCTCTTTGGGTTCCTATCGCTCACTTTCCTCCTTTACCCTCAAGATGTCCCCATGGATCTAATGCTTAGGTCTCAAAGGCTGCTATTCCGACCAGGTGGTTCTCCCTTTCAGTTCTTCAATTAAAATTGTTGGACAAAATTATACGAGATAAAATTTGTAAAGAATCATAGAATCATAAAATCATAATGTTGAAAGAGACCACAGGGACCATCCAGTCCAACCCCCTGCCATGCAGGAACACTCATCAAAGTATTCCCAACAGATTGCCATCCAGCCTCTGATTAAAAACCTCCAAAGAAGGAGACTCCAGCACACTCCAAGGCAGTAGATTCCATGCTGGACAGTTCTGACCATCAAGAAGTTTTTCCTGAGGTTCAGGTGGAATCTCCTTTCCTGAAGCTTGAATTCACTGCTCCTTGTCCTAGTCTCTGGAGCAGCAGAAAACAAGCCCACTCCCTCCTCAACATGACATCTCTTCAAATATTTAAACATGGCTATCATGTCCCCTCTTAATCTTCTCTTCTACAGACTAAACAGGCCCAGCTCCCTAAGTCGTTCCTCATAGTGCATGGCTTCCAGACCCTTCACTATCTTCATCGTCATCTTCTGGACACACTCCAGCTTGTTGATATCCTTCTTGAACTGAGGTGCCCAGAACTAGACACAGTATTCCAAATGAGGCCTAACTAATGCAGAATAGAGTGGTATCATCACCTCCCTTGATCTAGACACCATACTCCTATTGATTTAACCAAGATTTGTGTTGGTTTTCTTGATTTCCACATCACTCTGCTGACTCACATTCAGATTATGATCTACCAAGACTCCTAGATCCCTTTCACACATACTATTATCCAGCCACATGTTCCCTACTCTATATTTGTGTATTCCATTTTTTTTCTGCCTATGTGCACTACCTTACATTTCTCTCTGTTGAAATTCATTTTGTTAACTTTGGCCCAGCTATCCAATCTGTCAAGGTCATTTTGAATTTTGATCCTGTCCTCTGGGATATTAGCAACCCCTCCCAATTTGGTGTCATCTGCAAATTTGATCAACATGCCCTTTAATCCTTCATCCAAGTCATTGATGAAGATGTTGAATAGCCCTGGGCCCAGGACAGAACCCTATGGCACCTCACTAGTCACTTCTCTCCAGGATGAAAAGCAGTCATTGGTGATTACCCTTTGGGGTCATTTGGTCAACCAATTACAAATCCACCTAATAGTAGCCCTGTCCAGCCCACATTTTACATTTTATTAGCTTCTTTGCAAGAATGTCATGGAGAAATTTGTGAAAGGCCTTACTGAAATCAAGATATGCAAGATATGTCCACAGCATTCCTTTCATTTATCAAGCTCATAACTAAAGACTTATTAAGTTAAATGCAACCTCCCTTGAGCTCCATCCATCTACACTCCCAGCTCCCAAAATCCTATTCAGATCTTCCTAACTGGTCTTCACTCTGGCCATTTCTGAACCATACCCCATTAACACGTTCTTCCATTACAATCCCAGCATTGCCATTTGTGTGATGCTAGCAGGTTAGAAACTCTCTCTTCTATACCCCTCTGCCTTAAGCGGATGAGTAGCCAGTATTATCACCAGTGTTGCTTCCACACCACAACATGTTTGGCTACTCCCTTTCCTCCACCTTCATCTTGCTGCACTGCACTTGTTTCTTGGAAGCCGTACCAGTGCAGCAATGTTTTAATGGCATGAAACGCCAATACACTATTGCACTTTTGTGCTGTAATGTTTAAAAATGTATTTTTAAAAAATAAAAAGTGTTAACTCAAAGGAGCAATTTAAAATAAACAGAGGGAGGTGATAGATTTCAATGTTACCATTCCATGAGAGTAACTGAGGGAGGGATAAGCTGGGCATGCCCACACCCCACCCACTCCTGGATCCAGGAGGACAGGACGCTCTATCAAGCACTATTACAGTACTGCACTGAGCTGGCTGACGGGATTGAAAGGCTAAAGGAGGCTGTTAATGGATTTTTTCAGGAAATGGTATAAAGCAGTTTAGCAAAGCCTGGGGACAGGATAGCAACTGAATAGCAACGATGTCATGCAGTAACACAACCAGACTGGAAACAACCCACTGCTGTTGTGGAACAGCAATATTGTGTGGAAATGGTCTGTGTCTCTGACCACCCTAACTCTATTTCATCCTGTTCCTTTTTCCCTCTTTAACTGGAATGGTTGTCTCCTTTCCACCAGAGTGCCTGCTTCACAGCATTCCATAGGGTTGAGATTGGCTGATTCTAACCAGAGTACACAGCTCCTTACTTCACATATGCTACCATGATGTAAGGTTTTCTCTTCTATTATTCAGTATAAGTTCTTCGTTACTGTGAATGCAAATGTGTACAGAAGAAGCCATATACAGATTTTGCTTATCTTTCTGAAACTCTGATCTACTCTTCCCTCAGTATTCCTCATCAAGGAGCACAGTACCTAGTTTCCTTCCCACCTGCCTGGTTATGATTTCTTACCTGCCTTGCACATGATTTCATGCACCTTATCCAGATACACATCTTCCTTTGGTGGAGCTGATTCCCTACCTCTAACAGATCAAGGCTGGAATAACACAAAACATGGGTAAGTTATGACAATCAATATATAAGAGTCCTATTCAGGCAGTTTGATTCATTGATGGGAATAGTCTGAAGCTTAACATATGTAGAAAAGGGCAAAAGCCTGCCAAATAACGGTTACAGTTAGAATCTTCTCTACCAGTGATCTATCATAAAGGAAAGTTGGTTTGTTAAACTGTTGGCTGTGCTAATTATTCTCCTTTAATTGGTCTCCCCACAGGTCACCCTCTTTATACAGAAATTGTTTCTGATCTGCTCATTGCATGGATGTTACATATCCAACAAAGATCAGAGGAACTTAAGAGGGCCCCAAGAGTTGCATATTTTGTATCTTTCTTTCTTACGATCATCCCAGACCATCTCCAGGGATGTAATTCTTTGCTGATTTTCTTCGTGAAAGATTGAACAAGTAATTTTAGCAATTTTCTTCCTGCCACAAGAAAATCTCTGAAAACTGTGCCATTTTTGAAGACTAGTTGCAAGTTCAGGACTTATTCTGTGCAAAATCTGCATGTGGTATTTTTCTGTAGAAATCAAATTTTGCACAGGAAACAGAACTTTCTGTGCAGAAAATATTATGTTCCTATGCATAATTTTTTTTTCTGTGCAAAAATGCAGTTTTACACACAAACCAACCATGTGAGTTTGTGTAGATTAAGCCCCAAATTGTTATGATTCTCATTAGTCCTGGGTTCTTCTCTTCATGAAGAACTTGAAGAACATATTTTTGATTTTTCTAAAATATTTTTGAATATTCTTTCCATCTCTAGTCAACTCTTGTAGACCAAAGGTAAATTTGTTTTGCTTCAGGAAGGCTGTTGGATCTTATCTCTTGCGCTTTGACCTCTGCCACCACACAACGCAAGTAAGTGTTTTCTTCTTGTCACGGAAGCAATTCATCTGACACCAACAGAATAACAAAGAAACATGATCTCAATATATTGACAAACAAGCTTTGCTTGTTCTTAAGATAACATTGTAAAGTTCATTTGCTAACTTCCTTTTGGTGAGCTCCAGGGAGTTTCCCCGGCAATCGCCCTGTACACATTGACAAACTCCAGACCTAGCTGGCTTAATGTAAGTTGCTGTATTGTGCTTTTGACACTTGTGCAATTAGCTAAACACTTGCTTTTGTCTTACAAGGAAATCACCTGCCATGAACATCACTCTAAAAACACTCCCTGCTTTAGGGATTGTTAGCTAAACAGGTTCTGCTCCTCTACTTATGCAGTCTATTTGATAACTGGATTTTCAGCAGAAAGAATTCTCTTTTGCTGGTAAGTCTGGATGCTTTTATGTCCATTCTGTTATGGTTATATTTTCTGGATTGCCTGGCTTTACTGAAACAAATCCTCTACTCAGCCTATAGAAGGAGTGCATATTTTGCATTCATAGTCAACCAGCTGCAATTGGGGTTTTAAGTCTCCCTTGCCCAGCAGTTTATTCTAGAAATCACCAGAACTTTTAGTCCCATCATGTTCACAGGCACATTTAGTGGAAACTCAGGAAAGTGACTTCTTGTATGTTTTAGCTCCACGTGGTTTTACTTGTATTTATATCTAACTTGTAAGCTGCTTTTAGTCTTGGTCTTGGGGAGATGTGTTACCCAGTTCTCTGGGAGTCCCGGGAGGGGTGCCCAAGTAACCAAAACACAAACACAAGTTGGGGAAATTAACTGGAGCACTCACTAAAACTAGCGAAAGGCAGGGTAACTTAGCAGGGATCTTGTAACCCAGTGTCTATGGGGTCAGGTCAGTCAAGCAGTCAGACAGTTTTGAAATAGCAAAAATGATACCTTTATTAAAGGACAAACAAACAGTAAAGACACCACAACCACACACAGCTAACTTAAGGAATCAGAAATGGGAGTTTCAGGGGAAATGGGTGATACGGCACCTTTTCTCATAGTCCTGAAGAAGCCGGAAGATGGTGGGGAAGAAAGCTTAGAACGGTTTGCCGAGGGGAGCTCATCAGACAAACGGCAGCAAGGCGGGATGGAAGTCCGGAGCGATCCGAGGTGTTCTCGGAATCAGGGGGGTTTTATAGGGTGAATTGTGCCTACAGGCCATACCATACTCAGTGAGAACAATGCGAGTTTGAAGCGGGACAAAAGCTTTGGCAAAGGTCAAGTTTAACATGGGCTTAGCGCAGGTTTAACAATAGTATAGCCAGTATGTAAATAGCTTGGCATTGTCAGACTATTGGCTCAAGGCTGGGCGTCTTTGTTTAGCATCGCACTTAAGTAAGAGGAGTTTACAGGAGAGGTTCCTGAAGCAACGGAGTGGCTCTGTTCTGCCTGCCTAGGTGGAGAATGGAATGTCCAACACCTACCGGCTGCGCCTGTGTACGTGCTTATCCGGAGGCCTTGCAAACATGTGGAACGGGGTGGCAAAGGAAGGGCGAATGATTTGATATCAAAAAGAGATATCTAGTGCTGTCACCGGGTAGGCCTGAACTATAGTAACAGATGAGGGAAAGCAAATTAATATATTTATTTGTTTCTTAACCTCTTTCCAAAATTCCTGAATAAATGGACACTCCCATATGTATATAAATACCCTTAGCTCCACATCCATGCCAACATTTTAGTGAAAAATTGCCATTTATGTAATAAAGAGAGAGGTTCAGTTAAGTAAAGAAAATTGTTTAACCCTCAACTTAGGGATAATAGGTTTAAATAAGAATGGAAGTTATGCGAAAAAACAAGTTTTAAAAGCCACTCGTGGTGTTATTGCAAAAAATGCAAAAAGAAATCAAAGTGGAATGAGTTTTATTTGTTAAAACATATACATATAAAATATATAACAAACATTTATTTGACATTCTTAGGGAAAGATGGCTAAAGTACAGTGGACAATATAGTAAAGAATCATGGAGTGATAACTGGAAAATGATGTTTGAGAAAGTAAAAGAAAAATTGGGGTATGAAGATGTGATAAATTTGATTAAGGTTATAACCCATGTCTCTGAAAAAGCTTTTCGATACAAATGGATGTCTAGATCCTCTGTCAGTTGTTGTGGCATAGGCTGAAAAAGTAATTTTTTTAAAAAAAAATCATTGGAATAACATTGTAATACTGTATGTATTAGTGTATACTAAGCATGTGACTCATAATAAAAGGAAAAAAGGGGGGAAGGGAAAGCAAATTATAAGTAAAATAATTTATTGTTTTGTGGATGAAAGGGAAAGTCTCCCCCACCTCTCAGTGATATCTGTTCAGATTGCTCCTTTCTCTTCCATGCAACCCAGTTGATCCTTTGGGTTGCAGGGAATGAGGGAAATGACCTTTCTACTGTTACCCTGTATGTTGGGGGTCCCGGGAGGGGCACCCAAATTACCAAATAAAAACACAAGATGAGGGAAGTTAGACTCGAGCACTCTCTCAAGCTAACAAGAGGCAGGGTAACTTTAGCTGGGATCTTTTAACCCTATGTCTACAGCGTCAGGTCAGAGAACGGTTAGACAAGTTATAAAGCAACAAATAATATTTTTATTGGGAAGAGACAACACAGAAGACACAACATACACTAGCTAACTGAGAAGTAGAAATGGAGAGTTTTGGGGGAATGGGTAATACAACACCTGTTCACATAGTCCTGGATTGAAGAGAAGGTTGAGGGGAAGAAAGCTCAGTGCGGTTCGCTGAGGGGGCGACTCGCTGGACAAACCAACAGCAAGGCAGGATAGCAGTCCGAAGTGTTCCTGAGTGTCCCGAGGAGGGCTCGGAATTGGGGACCTTTTATAGGGTGGATTTTACCTACAGGCCATGCCATGCTCAGTGAGAACAAAGGGAATTTGTAGCTGGACAAAGGCGTTGGAAAAGGTCAGGTTTTACATGATGAGCTTAGTGCTGGATGACAATAGTATGGCCAGTATGCAAATGGCCCAACATAAAGGAATGGCTTGGCACTTGGCCGGGCGTCTTTGTGTAAAGTCGTGCTGAGCAAGGTTGGTTTGCAAGAAGGAAGGGTCCCTAAAGCATCAGAGAGGCATTAAGTTGCCTGCCTGAATGGGATTTTGGAATGTACAACCATTAACGGCCGCGTCTATTATGTGCTCTTCCGGTGGCCCTTGCAAACACGTGGAGTAGGGTGGCAGAGAAAGGTCAAGTAAAGGCCAAATAAGTTTGATATCAAGAGATATCTAGTGGTAACATTACCTTCAGAGGCTGCATACACAGCAGCTCAAAGCATATCTGGCATACCCATGACCAACGACAAAAGGCTTACAATACTTATAATATGGCATTCTACAGGTGAAAGCATTATACATGCCTGAGGACATGGTTCTGTGAAATAATTGTATTCTTCTGTCAGCATCTTTCACAGTTGTATTAAATATGCTCTGTTTTTTAAAAAAATCAGATTTCAATAATGATTACCAGTACCACAAGGCCTAAATACCCTAAAGGCACCAAATCTCATCTGATCTTGGAAGCTAAGCAGGGTCAGCCCCAGTTCATACTTGGATGGGAGACCTTCAAGAATACTACATTCTGTAGGCTATATTCTAAGAGAAGTCAATGTTAAACCATCTCTGAGTATGCCTTGCTAAAGAACACCAAATTGAATCTGGAAGCAATTAGGGTGAGAGTTTGTTCTTAATTTGTCCTTCCTTGCATGTGAGAACAAAAAAGACTGAAAATTTGCTTCCTAGTAATTGAACTTACAACAGTATATTTAGATTATTCCCCTCTTTTTTCTTTTCTTGTTTTGGTCTGTTTTGTGCCAATTTCTCAATTTTTATGCCAAAAAACCAAGTTATTTTCAAAGTAGAGCTGGAGTCCTATATAAGCCACTTAATCAAGTATACTTGATTATGAGCTACCTAAGTATAAGCTACTTAATCAAGTATCAAGACTACAGCACTTGGTATTCTTTGATGGTCTCCCATCCAAGTACTAACCAGGGCTGACCCTGCTAAGCATCCAAGATCAGACAAGGTCTGATACCTTTAGGGTATTGAGGTCTTAACTAAGTAACTTCATTAATAAAGTTAATTATTTCAGTATACTTAACTATCTGACTTGTCCTAGACCAACTTAATGGAAACATCACTCAGCAATGCTCTGATCAGTAGCATCTCACCCCAAACCTCCATATGATCTCCTCCAGCAGCTTCATATACCTATGGAACAGCATGGGAGATAAGATGGAACCCTCTAGCACCGCACATCGAAAAGGACTCCCTTAGTGCTATTTTCTGGAAACAGCCACACCGATAGGAGTGGTACCACCATAATGCAGTTCCTCCTACTCCCATCTGTCAGAGCTGGTCCAGTAAGGTGCCATAATCAGTGATATCCAAAGCCATGAGAGATCCAGCAATTTCACTAGTATAAAACTTCCTCATCAGTCGGAGTGACCAAGGCAGTTTCAGTGCTGTGCCCTGGTCTGAAATCAGACTGAACTACACCTACATAATTTATTTTCTCCAAGAATACCTGGAATTACCCAGTCACCTCAATACCAAAATATTGAGTAAAAACATTGCATTCTGAGGGGAAAAAAAGTAAAATGAGAAAAGGCACTGATCCTTTCCCTCGCTTAGGATTTTTTAAAAAAAAGTTCTAGCAGGGGTGTCCAGACACCTTTTCTTGTTAAGCCCAGAAGAATTTGTGAATATTTCTTACAGTGGGTATGACTGCTAGGCATTTTAACAGTGTGATGCAAAATTAAATACCTATGAATGGATATATTGCATATTTCCTATGTAGAACTGTAACTCCTATCCATCCATCAGCAATGAGGAACCATCATCTTTTCTTGACTGCCTTCTTCATGGCACTCATGTTGACTCCAGGTATGTATGTATGTATGTATAAATAAATAAATAATTCAGGCACAGTACAAAGGGATGTATGAACAATGAAATTGACTTTGGGGTTTCTCACATAGTGAGGTTTTATTCTTTAATGAATAGGTATCATTTATCACTGTGCTCTGGCTCACTCTGGTTCATCTGTTGAATCAAGAGCTTTTCACCAATGAACTGTTTCTAACCTGTTTTGAGGACATACATGCATCCAGCATAATTCTCTGGGGTGGCAGGCAAAGGTTTCCCTGTTTTTCATAGGGATTCCAGTGCAATGGAAGAGGAAACATCAAGTCCTTGGTCTATCTCTAAATCTATTTCTATATCGGAGGCCCTTTTCACATGGCGTTTTGGAAGTGAGAGGGCCCCTTGAGCGTTGTGTAAATGTGAGGAGCTGTCTGCATGAGGCACTCACATTTACGTGATGCTCAAGGGCTGGACGCAGAGCGGGCACGCAACTTTTCATTTTTGGTTTAAAGCCAAAAACGGTGCACCGTCGTGCAACGCTCCCGGGCCCCGCACACACTTACCTGGTGTGCAGTGCCTCAGGAGCTGGGCCAGTCACGTGTCCTGTCTTCAGTGCAGCCTGTGAGGTCCCAGGCTGCCCTGTGAATGGAAGAGGCGGGGCACTCGCACGAGGAGGAAGGAGCTGCGGGGCCGAAGCAGCAGAAAAGCAGCAGCATTCCTTCCAAGCCTTCTCGTGTGAGGACCCCAACCCAGCAGCACAAAAAGGTAACGTGCGAAAAGGACCTAAGTCTAGATCAGGACTGGACGTAGCATGACCTGTGGGCCTAAAGTTTTGTCTGCCTTGTATCAGATTGCATCAGTCATTTGATTGTTTCAGCTAGTATCCTTTTAACACCATCTTTCTTGGGTTCATTATGGGTCAATTCATTTTTTTTTTCCTCACTAGCATATCTTTTTGTTTTTCTTAGACTGGCTTTATGCCCAGAACCATACCTACTCTCTTTGTAACTTACACACATTCCACAATATACAAAACTTTCTGTTTTCATACTTTAACTTCACAGTATTTAAATTTCCTGATCTTAAATTTCACAATTAATAACCCAAACCAGTACCCAGCCTTTATGACTAGGAAGCATAAATCTAAAAAGTTTAGAAAGAAGTCTGTAATGAAAATTGATATATACTTTCTTCTGTATTTGGGTACACATTTCCAAATACATGCAATTTTGTGTACATTTTTCTAAATAGATGAAGTTTGGAAAGACATTTCCCTACTATGATATTTCTTTTTCTGTATTATGTTTACTTTTTCATGCATTTTGTTTATATATGGTCTTCTTTGCAAAGTTAATCTGTATTGTTTTATTCACTGTTGATATTATATTTAACCTGCATTGTTTTCAAATATGCTGCAAGCCACCTACAGTCCCATTATTGGAAGAAAGGTGAGGTATAAATAGATAAAATGATGATGAATATATTTGGAGGAGGGGAAGTAAATCTTTATTGCAGTTTGTGCACAGTTTGAGTAGCATGATTTTGATAAGCTCCCATCAAAAAAATTCTTACCTATCTCTAGTCCTAAGTCACTCCTACTAAACTTGAGGTTCTTATCTAGGGAACTTCCTTTCATCAAATGATGCCTAGAGATGTTCCTCCATATACTCTATTCTCCACTATTCCACTCAGATCATGATCTTATACCTGCAATCAGATTTGCATACATTGTTCTGCATCCTCCAATTGCCTAGCAGCTGTCAAGTCCCAAGAGGGCCTGGCTGCTGTAGACTAGTGGTGGGGAAGGGAGAAGGGGGAGATAATACAGACCATGGAGAAGCTGCTGGTCTCAGCTGTGTTGGAAGGGGGCAGAAAAAAAGCGAGAACACACTTTCAAATGGAGTACAACTGCCTTTTCCTTCCCTTAGAGCTCAGAGCAGCCAGATCTTCAGAGTCTGAATTGCTTTTCCCCTCCTCCCCCTTCCTCCAAGTAAGTGATAGTAGTAGAGTCCCTCCTGGGAACTGAAAATGTCCAGAGGTTTGAGGCTTTTGTATGGAAAACAATAATAAGAGGCTCTTGATCTTTGCCTCTTGTTCTAAAAGAAACTCGTGCCCTTGTGATATATGTGTATGTGTGAGTGAATCAGAAATAGAATGTTTCCCTCAGTTTCCATTGGTTCTGGCAACTTCGGCCAAAACAGCAATAGCAATAGTATGTGCATTTGTATACCGCTTATCAGCTAAGTGCTCTCGAAGCAGTTTACAATGTGTTAGCTGATTGCCCCCAACAAGCTGGGTACTCATTTTACCAACCTACAGAAGGCTGGAAAGCTGAATCCATCTGGAGCTTGCAGGATCAAACTCACAACCTTGTGGCTGCAGTACTGGCATTTGACCACTGCCCCACCAGGGTGGAAGTGATACAATTGGTGGAAGTGATACAACCTTTCAGCCCCACAACAAGATCGTCTCCAACACTGCAGTGCAGGAACAAAGATGGGGAGGGGGTGCTCATTGACATAGCCGAAAGAATCAGCGAGGAGATTCAATTTGTCCTCCAAAGGCAACCAACTATGGCCATTTCCACACTACACTGTAACAGTGCTATTATTCCACTTTCAACATCCTATGGAATCTAGGGGTTTACAGTTTCGGGAGAGGTCTTTAGAGTTCTTAGCCAGACCTCTTGGGCCTCAGTAAACTACAAACCCCAGAATTCCACAGGTTGTTGAAAGTGGAATAATAGCACTCTTAACAGTGTAGTGCAGAAATGGTCTACATTCATGGAGAAAGCAAGGGGATGAAATTGACCAAGTCCAAATGAATGGAGTTTGGACGTAGCCCATGTGGCTTAAATGTCTGACCAATATCCAATCATATCCTATTTTAAATTATTTATTTGTTTTATATCCTGTCTTTCTCTTAAAAATGGGGCCCAAAGATGCTTACAACAGGTATTGTAATAAAATATAGCTTCAGAATTCTATTTAATTAAAAAAAATACTGTAAAAACAATTAGGTAATCTATCTCATTGAAAACAGCACTAGTTGAAAACAGTTTGAAGTCTTTGAAAGATACCAAAAGCCTGTCTAGATAAAAAGAGGAAAAGAGAGCAGAAATTGAGTAAAGTGAACCACCTGTGGAAGGGATTTCCACAGCCTGGGAACAGCCCCCCTATAGCGCCTCATTTGTCCTCACCAAGCATGTCTGCTTCTGTGATGGCACCGAAAGAGAAACCTCCCTTGAAGATCTCAAAACCTGGGTGGGTTTTTGTAGGGAAGTACAAGGTTTTAGACAGTGTCAGCTTGGGATTGCAATTCTTCACTTAGTTTTTTCCTGAAGGAAGCAATGAGCAATTTTAGCTGTTTTCTTCCTGCTATGAGCAAGTGTTTAGAAACCATGCAAATTCACAGTTTTCTTACATGTGCTATATAAAATTTCCATCTGGTTGTTTTACAAAGATAACCTTATTTTCTGTATAGTAAAAAGCATATTTGCATAGAAAAGAATATTCCTGCATAGAATTAGCATTTTCTGCACAGAAAATTTCTTTCTACTTGGAACAACCACTTTTGGATTTTGTACAGTCCTGAACTATGAAGATTCTCATCAATCCCAGGTTCTTCTCATTGCAGTGTTTTGGCACTCAAAAGACAAATTTTTGTCCATTTTTAGATATTCTAAAGCATTCCCAAGGAACCCAAGCCACATAGGGCTTTGTAGGTCATAATCAAAACTGGAAATTGTACCTGGAAAAATACAGGCAGATGATGAAACTTTTGCAACAAGGGAGTTATATTTTCTTAGTAACCTGCTACCCTGATTTCTGGGGTCCCTTGGGGGACACCTCAATGTGCTCCAATTAATGGGGAATGAAAATTAACCAGAGCACAAGCAATAGCACTCTGAGAGGCAGGTCAACCTAGCGAGATCTTTTAACCCAATTTTTACAAGGTCAGGTGAAGCCAAAAACCACACCAAATTGCTAAATAAATGATTTTATTTAAAAATAAAGACTTGCGCACGTTCGCACTTACTCACTCACTCACACAAGAGTTATTTAGAAATAAAAGAGAGGAAATTGGATAGGGGGCTTTGAAGGGGTGTTGCAGGGGTATACTGAACCTGGTATCGAAGTCCGGAGGCCTAGGACAGCGGTGGAGAGAGAGAGATGAGGCTCAGCACATGGAGAGCTGAGGGGATAGCCATATGGAATGACGTGGAGCCAAGAGCGACCCGGAGCGATCCAAGGAAATGCTCAAAAACCAGGTCTATTTATGGGGGGAAATTGGTGGAGGAGCTAGAACAAAGCTCCAAATTGTCCACATCTTTTGCATTATTGGAAGAACAAAGCTCCAAAATGTCAAAGTTCCTAGAGTGATTAGATTTTACTGGCTTGTCAAAAGCCGCAGCGGTATGCAAATCATCCTCACTTGACAGGCTGCTTGTTGAAAGCACTAATCCCTTCAAACAGGCTTCTCGGGGCTGAGGATTCTTTTTGTCTTTTAAAGTTCTACCTGGCTGGAGATCTCCTAGGGCGATGCGACTCAGAGTTTACTGGTCGGACCAGGTTTTTCCTGATTTCGGCCATTTGACCGTGCCTGCCTGCGTGCTCGTTGGGGGACCTCTCAAGCAAGTGGAGATATAATTTAATATTAACTTGTAGACCCCGGGATAGGGCTATCTACTGCAGTAACAGTCCCATCAACAATTTGGTCCCAGAATTTTGGATCCACTGAATTCTCTGAACAGTTTCCAGGGAAGCCTCAAACAGAGAGTATTAGAACGTTCCAAATCAAACTCCTTTACATGATGCACCAACCTGTATCCTAGAATGCATTCTGCTTTTCTCAGCATGCAAGAAAAGTGCTGGTCCTGACCTGTAAAGTCCTATATAGCTTAAGTTCAGCCCATCTGAACAACTATATCTCCCCACAAGAACCAGCCAGAGATTTAAGATGTGCAGGGAAAGGCTTTCTCTTGGTCCTGCTACCATCACAGGCTTACTTGGTGAGGACATGGGAGAGTGCCTTCTAGTGCCTAATCCTATCTTCTGGAACTCCTTTCTATGGGAAGCTAGGTTTCCTCCATCCCTTCTTTCCTTTTTCAGGAATAAAAATACCTGGCTTTTTAAGCAGGTTTTTTAATGTATAAGCAGAGAAAAATTTATTGGAATGCTTGATTTATCTTTTTAAACTTTTATCTTTTCAAATGATTTTATATTGTTCTATACAGTGATTTTAATTGTTTTTAAAATTCCATTGTTCAGTGTTTATTTTTTATTATTATTATTAACTCTTTCTAGAAGCCACCTTGGATTCCACTCTGGGAGAAAAGCAGCATACAAATGAAAATAATAATTTAAAAAACAAACACCACACTGCCACCAGCAACAATGTACTGGTGTCTATTGTTTAGAACCAGTGTGCTGTAGTGATCTGAGTGTTGAACTACAACTCTGGAGACCAGGGTTGGCTTTCCAGCTCAGTCGTGGAAACCCACTGGGTGTCCTAGTGCCATTTCCACACTAGACTGTTAGAGTGCTATTATCCCACTTTCAACATCCTATGGACACCTGGGGCTTGCAGTTTAGGGAGGGGCTTGAGAGGCCCCTCCCTAAACTTCAAACCCCAGGATTCCATAGAATGTACAAAGTGGGATAATAGCACTATAACAGTCTAATGTGGAAATGGCCAAGATGCATCACACACTCTCATCCCCCAGAAAACTCTGTGATAAGTTTGTCTTAGGGTCATCATGAGTTGGAAACTATTTGAAATCACGTAATAACAGTGACAACATATTGTGTAGTGTGTGAGGGAAGTATGGATAGGGAATCAGATTTCATTTAAAATGATATTGTACGGGGTGAATGTTTGGCCTTTCCCTTTGTGCAGGATCAGCTCCTGATACTCCCCATGATGTAGCCAGCTGTCAGCTTAATAGAGGTTTCTGTTATCGTGCTGTCGAGTGTCCCTGGTGCTTTGGCTCGTATGGGTCCTGCGAGTTTGGGGTGCCTTGCTGTTTAAGGTAAGCCCCCATTCTTTAGAACAGACAGGAGAGAGAGGCCTGAAGACACATGATGCAGAAAACCTGCTGAAGGTGAGACAAAGCCAGAACAGATCATGGGATGGGCAGGAAATTACTAAAAGGGAAAGTTTCTCAGTTACACTTTCTCAAGCAAACATTGCAAATCTCCAGTTCTTTCCACCCTGAATAGGAAGGTATGTGCAAATTTGGAAGGTGTCAAAGATGTGGAATCTGTCAGACCAAGAAGAAGAGAGAGAGGGAGGGAAGGAGAGGAAAAGAAATGGCATGCAGCAGTACAAGCAAAGGATACAAGGCCCAAAATTTCCAGTAGAGACTTTTTGTCATGCCCTGGATAACTTGCAATCCATAAACTTCACTCAGAGGTAGACAGCAGTGTTTATCTGTAGCAAAGCAAGCAACACAGTACTCTTTGTCCTAAGTTGCTGAGACTGAAGCATACATGGTGGTTACAAGTTTTATACCTTTCTATACAAATGTAGATGCTCAAAACTGTGATTAGAGAATATCATAAATTTAACATCACCCGACATCTTTAGACATTTTCCAGACCCACAGTTCATTACCAATCTGTCATCCTTGAGGCTGGAACGGGTTTCCTGCTCCTTATCTCAAAACACTTCAAGTTCTCACAACACCTTTTGGCAATTATGTTCCCCCTCTCTTCTCTCTCTTTACTGGATACATTGTAACAGTTGGCAATAAAGCAATTAACCATTTGCTTGCTCATTTATTCCAATTAGCCATTTGATACATTGGAATAAATGAGCAAGCTTCAAGCAAATGCATCGTTGCAAATCAGCAATTGGCATTCAGTACTTTCTAGCTAACTCTAGCAATGTCTAAGCTGTCTATTCCACTCTATTCTAATACACATCCAGCAGATACCTTATGATAGGAGTCACATACCCTGACACTTTCCATCAAGACTGTGTAGTATAAATATCTGCATGCAAAGTTCACATTAATGGTGCTGTACAACCATTGTGCTGAACGGCAACATAGTACAACTAAACCAAGACACACACGGTACAATTAGACAAATAATCAAATGTTCATGAACATGCACGTGTGAGTGGGTTAAAATCTCATATTCACCATATCTGAATGGGTTGGACATGGAGCTGGAATAAACTCTGACACCAAGTAGGAATTGAGGCAGCAACACAGAATGTAAAGTATGCAATACAATAAAACACACAAAAGATTTTCTTTGGCCAAAGAATCCTTGTGATAATCAGAACTGCATTCAGCCCAACACACGAGCGGTAGTGATATAGAAGGAAAAACTTTATTCTTCAAGCTTCATATTTTTATACTATTTTCTTGATTAGTAAACAGAATAAAACATGCATCAACAAGATTAGTACTTCGCTCAAGACTGACCACTTGTTATTTCTTATCTAACTCTTCTGTCAGCTGACTGGAAGAACAGAGCAATATTCACAAACAAATCTATCACTGATATAACAAATGTACTCCTGATTTCAGCAATAATAGTTTCATACAGAAGTTAACGAAACATAGGTTATTCATATAATTTATCAATAGAAGCAGTTAATCAATATTCTTGTTAATTATACTAATAAGAGGGCAAATTGAGAATCTTCTAACATCTCTCATATATACTTTAAGCCAAAACACACACAATGGGCATCCATGTCCACTAGGTAACCATGAAAAATGTACATCTATGCACCAATGACCCTGCATAATCACTTCCACTTCTCAAACTTTTGACTGAATATAGACAGACATTCTTTTTTGGATAAGGGGTTGGTGGAAAGCAGCTCAACTTGGACTGCTCTTTGTCAAACCCTTATCCAAAAAAGAATGAAGTAGGGCAGAGAGGCAGAAATAATAGTGGTTGATACTTTGCTTCTTCTGACATATCTATATTGTTATTGACTGTTGATTGTGGAAGAATGACTAATATGATGAATAAAAGAAGGGGATTCATCTCTGCAGCTGTACAGAAGACTTGTGAGTGTGGAGTCCAAGGATAAACTCATTCAAGCCCATGGATTAGCATCTGTCATGCTGCTGATTGGAAGCATGAGATGTTCTCCCATCCCAACCAAAAATACATGCATCACTGAAACCAGTCTTGGCAGTGGTGAAGACTGACAATGTTTCAATAATAATCTGCTTATGTTTAAAATTTTGAATGTATATAGAGAGAATTGGCGTCCTGAATGTGAAGAAGCAACAACACCAGTTGATGCTGGGACTCCTCAAACAACATCACCACCTTCAACTCCAAAATTTGATGCTTCCCAGAAACCTGTCTGTGACACTGAGGATAAATAGAATCAATTTCCTGTTAATATTGTCCACCATGATGACAGGTGGGTCTCTGCATGAGAAGCCTAAATAGCTATATCTTAATTCTTCATTTTTATCCCATCCTTGCGTTACCTTTTCTCCATTTGAGTCGTGTTAGCAAAATTCCCCAAATTTCCATTTGGGAAGAAATCCAAGTTGGAGACCAATTGCTATCATTTTCCGCAGCCCTGTACCATTTCTCCCAGCCCCATACCCACCTACACAGCAATACCATCAACTACTAGGAAAACCCGCTTGCATTAATACTTTTGTGGCAAAAGAATTGTCCATGGTGACAGAGCTCCCTTTACTCACACGACCCAATTTGGCCCCTACAACCCCCTTTAGCAGCAATTCATGGCCTAGTTCAGGGATGGGCAAGTGAGCTAGTTCAGGGGAGATCTGGAGCCTGGAGAATGACATCATCCAGTTTTTGTTTCTCCTGAGCAATATAGCCACCGTTTTGGGTTCCTTGAATTGTCAAAAAGCCAATTCTAGCCATCTTTCAGGCTGTTTGGGGGTGTTTGGAAGCTTTAGGATAGAGAATCACCCAAAAAAGCATGCAATAGAATCACAAAAGGAATTTGTATCCTTTATATATTTTTATAACCATGCTATAAAAGGCTACCGATGGCCTACCAGACTCTTAAGAAGTCAGTTTAATCCAGAGGATTCATGACTCCCACAACCTGGAACAAGTGCTATTACTAGCCCTAACTTCAGTAAACCCATTTGTCCACTCTCATGCCCTTTTCGCATGCAGTTTCTGTTGCGAGAGGATCCCTTGAGCGTCATGTAAATGGTCTATACGATGCACTCTCATTTACACGATGCTCAAAAGCCGGACGCAGAGCAGACACGCACCTTTTTATTTTTGGCTTTAAGCCGAAAATGGTGCGCAGTCGTGCAATGCTCCCGGGGCCCGTGCACACTTACCTGCTGTGCGGTGTGTCGGCCAAGCTGGGCCGGTTGCTCTTCCTCCCCCAGCACAGCCTACGGCTCCCAGGCTGCACTGCGGAAGGAAGGGGCAGGGCATTCTTGCAACAGCCGCGTGACCAGCAACCCAGCTGCAGGAGACCGGAGGAGTGATGCGGGTGTCTCGTGCAAGAGGCTACTTGCGCGAACGGCACCCCCTACTTCCACGAGCAGGTAACGTGCGGAAAGGGCCTCAGTCTGGGCAGTCAGCCAAAGAACAGCTGATAAAAGCCAGCAGCAAGCAACTGTTCCTCAATGTGATTCCTTATTTTAATCTAGTTGGAAAACAGACTCGAACCAAATATGAAGCATAACAGTCCCAACAATATTCAAAAATCAAAGAATAGTCCATACAATCCTAAGTCAGAGATCAGAAACGCAGCAGGAGAAACTGTCAGTTAATCACCAACAAGTTCTGGAGGATAACGTCTGGACTTGTATAGGTCCAGAGGTTAACTCAGCTGCTGCCAAATTAACTGCTGCTTGCAATAAATTTGTTGAGATCTGCATATGCTTTTCTTTTGATGTCTATACTCAGCAAAAGTGGGTATGGGTGAATTATGTTCTGTGTCAGAAAGGGCAGGGCTCTCTGCTGGAACTGGCACTACCCCCTGTTCTGTCTCGGGGTGTGGGGGGGAATTGTACTGTCTTCTCCTGTTCAGCAGGTTCTGCTGTTTCAGTCTCTAAGTCAGAGTCTAGGTCTAGGTCTTGAAAGCGGGGCAAGACACCACTGAACCAAATTAATAGTAATTAAAATTGATTGAATCAATACCTGAAACTTGCAATACAGTTCATGGACCCTACTGCTTCCCTAGTAGTGAATTCTACAGTTTAACAATGTGCCAAGAAGTCCAACTTCATTATGGTATGATGAGCGAAGGAGGAAAATATATTTTCTCCTAACATATACATTAATGCATTCTTTGGTCACAGATTTTTTTTTAATTTAAAAAAACTGGACTGTAAAATTCAGAGAAATTCAGATTTCAAAGGACAACTGCCTTTTAATACATATATTTAACCACAATGCAGAAATTTAGGATATCCTGCCATGTTGGTGGAACATGTGTAGATAATCTCACACAAATCCCCAAAACGTGCATTACCAGAGATAATAGCTTGAATCCCATTACTTAGTCCCAGCTACAGCAGATCCATTGAATCAACTCTTGATTGATGAATGAACACATAGGAAAATCTCACTGGTTCAGTGTGTTTACTTTGGTAAGACTAATAATAGGATTCAGATCTGTATCTGAAAGGCCACACTACATGGCTGATGATCTGTTTTTGGCCTGGAAAGTTAAAAATGGTGCACAAATGGTGAAGTCTCTTATAAGCTCCTTCAGTAGGGCCATTTCCACACCCTACCTGATCCCATCATCCTCCCAATGCAATCCCGGGAGCACCTTTGCTAGGAAGGGAGCATGACAGGAACACTTCTGTCCATGCCCATCTGGCCCCTTGTGGAATCGAGTGCGAGTGCCATGCGCCTGCCTTCCACAGTGCAGTTGGGCTCTTTCCTATACTTTGCTGGGGAAGGAAATGCCTTCACTGTGCTTCCTGCCCCTCTATGTGGCAGGTACGGACAGAAGTGTTTCATGATCACAGGTGCTTAATAAATTTATTCTGTTAAGTGAATATCCTGCAATTGTGATGAGTGGGGACAGGATGGCAGGGGGACTGTGACAACATTATGCAGAAGCACAACCTGTGGACCACTGCCATACTTTCCCCATAGCGGCACTGCAACACCATGATGAAATGGCCTAAGACACTGCCACATCTTGGAGCCTTTAAAGAATTATCACTGGGGCTTTTTAATAGCTATATTTGCTTATATGCTTTCAGACCCTACCTGGTACCAACTGTAACAGGTGTTTCAGTCTCAGAAAGAAAATACATGTTTGGTTAGATATAGATTGATGACATCCATTCATTACTGATTGTTCTGTCCTCTTTACTCAGACCCTAGATAATTTTTTGTTGTTACTCATAATTCAGTTATGTATAGGTTGTACAACCCAGAGAGTGCTAGGAGAATCATTATCATTTTTCACATATTCAGGAGTCCATTTTCCACTGTTAGTTAAGAAACCACAGGCTTGTTTAATTAAGGAATATATTGTAGTAAGAATAGTGATTGTATGCTTTCTTGTTCTATAGTGTTATAGGGCTCTGTAAAAATGGCTTTCATGTCTAATATTTTTAATAATTTATTTGTAATTGTTATAGTCTACATATTTCATATATTTTAATGGTCTTTAGCTACTTGCCAAAATAATTTGCATCTGCCCATCTAGCATCTTTTCCTTCTCTGGAGAACAGAAGATTAAGAGGCAACCTAATAGCTATGTTTAAATATTTGAAGGGATGTCTTATGGAGGATGGAGAAAGTCTGTTTTCTGCTGTTCCAGAGACTAGAACACAGAGTTAGGGCTTCAAACGTCAGGAAGAGAGATTCCATCTATTAGGAATAATTTCCTGATAGTAAAAACAGTTTGACAGTGGCATACACCACTGTCTCTATGGAGTGTGGTGGAGTTTCCTTCTTTGGAAGATTTTAAAGAGAGGCTAGATGGTCATCTGTCAGGAATGCTTTGATGGTGTATTCCTACATGGTAGGAGATGGGACTCAATAACCCTTGTGGTCTCTTCCAACTCTATAATTCTAGGAATGGACCCCCCAAAAGTGGTACCTATGAGCGATCTTGGAACCATGTATTTCCTTTCAGACCTTAAAAACAAGTCTCATACTCATCTCATAGTAGGGCATATAGGTAAATGGAAAAGGCAAAATGTGTGAAGTTGGTAGGTGGCCATTCTGAAAGCAAGGCCAACTTATGAATTACATTAGATCTCTGTAACCTCTACAAGTTATTGATTTGGTCCAACAGACAGGGAAACACTAAGAAAGGGGCTGTACTGGCTGGTTGAGTTCAGAAAGAGAGGAAGAGCTGAAGGTGGAGAAGAGCTGCAGTTGCCAGGGCTAAGGAGAAGGCTCTTTTCACCTTGGAAAAGGTAGTGTTATTTTAATTGGATATTTAGGAGGGAACGAAAGGGTAAATTCTTTGTCTTCCAACTTCTACACTGCATTTGCTTCTATTTTTGTAGTTTTATTATTTATTTTATTTTATTTTGTATTTTTTATTAGGCCTTTAAGATTGCTCCAAATTTTGCAGAAATACTGATCACCACAAACAGAAGATTCCTGCAATCAAGTCCTGCTCTGGCACCTCGTTGGGTGAACTCTGGGAACAGTGCATATGTGCCAAATCTAACATATAATTTCTTGCATCCTTATTAAAAATACTCATTGAGACTTAAATGGGGATTGTGTTTGCAATATTCCATGTTAGTTGGCCCCACAGAACTCAGAAAGAGGTTCACTTCCATCTCATCACTCTGGACAAACTGTACAGAGTCTTCCATCCCCCCATTAAAGCGAGTGAAATATCCTTCCCCTGCAGTAGCTGGTTGGCAATATTCTCATCATTAAGGCTATTAACCAAAGCACAAGCAACTCATCCTTATCCTACATGTTTATTTTAGAGCATTTACAGCTGCTAAATTAGAACAATCAGTTTTTTCACACAGGATAGTAATTGCCAGTGATGTATTTACGTCTTTTACTCTAAGTCTCAAGTCAAGTCTCAGGTCTTTACCTTCAGGTCTCAAGCAAAGTCTCAAGTCCTTGAAGATATTTTCAAGTAGGAATAAGCCAACTGAATCCTTGAATCCTGGGTAAGGATTCCAGATTCCCAAATCTGAATCCTTGTGCCAAAATAGGCAAACCAAATCTTTTGAATCTGCCAACTAAATAGGTTATTGGAGACCGAGACACCTGAAAACCTGGGAGATCGAGATGCTTGAAAACCTGGGAGACTATACATACAAAGGAAGATAGTAAGTAGGTGAGGTTTTCCCTCGGAGTAATAATGGCCTTTGCTAACAATTTCAGAAATTACATCTGGGCTTGTATTCTAAGATATTTCAATTGAACATTTAAGATTTCAGTTCAGCACTTGACAGTAAGACTGGAAACTACAGGCTTGAGATTTCAATGACAGCTGAAAGATTCCTTTGCAGAGCTCCCTTGCAAACCTCTTTCAGACACAATTCTGTGGTCTAGACTTTTAGAAGGTGTCACTGCCTTCTCTGCCAAAGTGTGCTGGAGCATCATCAAACTACAAACCCCAGGATGCCAGAAGGAGCTATGCAAAGAAAAGCCAATTTTGACCTGAATTATCTCTGTACTGTAATATGTGGCCCTGTTTACACAGGCAGGAAAATGTGGCATTAATCCACATTTTCCTGCTTGTGTAGAAAGGACCTTCATGTCATTTTCAATCTGGGGAGATCCTGAGGCAAAATTAGGACAATTGTCTTAGCCAGATTTCTTCAGCGGGAGGTTTGCCTTTGCCTAGGCTTTTGCTAAGGCTGAGAAAGTGTGTCTTGTCCAAGATTATCCTTTTTTTCCCTTGCTTTTTAAACTTTTCTTAAAAAGGGATTTGAAAGATTTGAGATTCGTGGATTCCCAGAACCTTCCAGGGATTCAGATCTGGATTCAGATTCGGAAAATTCTAGATTCATCCCACCCCGACTTTCAAGTCAAGTCTCAGGTCTGAAAGTCAAAGCCAACCTGTGTTCTAGAATTACTTGACAAAGTCAAATAAAGTCAGTTTTCACAATTTAAGGAGAGTTGGCTCTCTACATTTGCAGTTTTGCCATCTGAAGCTTCAGAAGTGGGAATAGGATCCTATCTTACTCCCCATTACTGAAGTTTCAAAAGCTTTAGAAGGAATGATCCTTCCTCTTCAAGCTCATTTCCTAATGCACTTACTGTTCCTCTCTGAGAAATGCACTGTGCACTCCAGAGGCAAGTCTTATCTTTTGCTCTTAGGAAGCACTTTAGAAGGCTCCTCTGATATGCAGTGGGGACAGGCTGCTGAGCAGACCTCAAACTCACCTCAAGCCCATTGCCTAACTTGTTTGCTGTTCTCCTCTGAGAAATGTGCCCACTCTTTGGGCTTGAGACAGATTGCCATGTGACCAGTAGGCAAAAAGAGATGGAGGTGTTGTTCAGAGTCATAAGGTTTCTGGATGAATGTGTTATGTCACTGAACCAAGGGCAGCAAGTCAGTCACTAAAAATATACAAGTTTCGAGTCAAGTCGAGTCAGTGCATCATTTATGGCCAAACCAAGTCTGAGTCGAGTCACTGAAGTGACTTAAGTCCAACTTGAGTCCAAATCAATCGATTCAAGTCTACATCACTGGTAATTACTGCTGAAGTAAATGGGAAAAATGGTCTTTATCAATGAGCTCAATATCTGCAAAAAGGTAAGAAATAGAAAAGCAACAGTTATGACAACAGATTCACAATGAAAGGACATTTTAATATGCTACATGGAATGTAGTTTTGGAAAGTCACTACAAGTAGATAAAATGGTGATCATAAGATTACATGGAGTTTCAGAAAGAAAAGAAAGAGTTCATGGAATCATTATCATTTTTATTACCACAGTAGTAGGAACACAAAGTGGATTACAATAATTAAAAAAAATAGTTAAAAATCACAGAACACAAAAGTTAAAACACAAATTAAATTATCAAATAAGAATTAAAAGAAAGTTAAAATATATAATTAAAACTCAAGCATCCATAGAGTCCACACGCTTAACAATATCCAGCACCTTTTATCAGACAGGCCATAATCACACATTGAGTATGTGCTCGAATAAAAATGTATTTGCTTGACTGCGGAAAGAAAGTAAGCAAGGTGCCAGTCTTACTTCTCCAGGAAGGGAGTTCCAGAGCCTGGGGGTGGCCACTGAGAAGTCCTCTCCCATGTTCTCACTAGATGCACTTGTGAAGGTGGTGGGACAGAGAGAAGGGCCTCTCCAGCAGATCTCAAAGCCCGGACTGGTTTATAAGGGAAAATACAGTCCTCCAAATAACCTGGACCTGAGCTGTGCAGGGCTTTAAAGGTCATCAACAGTACTTTGAACAGTTCTGCTTTGATACTTGTATGACTGATTGTTTCTCATATTAACTAAATGGTATCTCTGTGTCTACAAGCAATATGCCTCCAATTGCCAACTGTCAGTAATAAATCATGGGATCTTTGCTGCTTCCACATCTGGCTGAAAACACACAGTCCTGTTTGCTTTTACTGGCATTTCCTGGTGTTGTTTCTTCTTCACATTAAGGATTCAGTTCTTACAGATTTGAATATAAACAGATTGTCCCCAAATACTATCTGTCATCAATAATGCCCTGCTTGGGTTTGGTTTTGTTGTATTTATTTTGGGGTGGTCTCAAGGCCATCCAGGGCTAGACAATCATTAATCTACAACATTATAGAGAGAGCTGCATCCTGAATATGAAAAAACAATAACACCAACAGATGGTGGGACTCCCAAAATAACACTGGCACCTTTGGCTCTCCAAATTCAGCCTCCAGAGAAACTCTGAGGATGGATAGACTCAACTGCCTCTGAGCATTTCCTATCAGGTAAGTGTGAATATCCCAGTGCTTGCTAGAAGGAATTTCAACCTGCCACCAGTCCCCAGGGGCCATCATTCCATCAGAGAAAAAGTCAGTAGTCATGTTCGATTGCTCTTTTTCTTCCTTTTCCTTTGTCTACCAACTATCCTTTCTGTTAGTAGTGCTAGCAATACTCCCTGAGGGAAGTATACTCAGGGAAGAAATACTAGTTGGAGAAATGTTGCTAGCTTTTCTGCCGAGCAGGAATCAGTCCTGTGCCAGTCATCCTGGCAGGTAAGACATCTGAGAGAAGGCGCTTCATTATGCCGATTCCTTTTCAGTGACCTTGATGGTACTTTGTACCGAATAGTAGAGGTGCCAAGGACCAACCTGTACTTTTCACTACTTGTCCACCTTGCCAGTATGCTGAGAAGATTCAGATTATTTATACCCATTTCCACTGGTGAGTGTTCAAGGAGTAGGGAAAAAAAAACATACATTTGGCATAAGAAAGTCTGTCTCGAGAGCTGATTTTGATCCTGCTACCTCCTTAAAAGTTACCTCTAGAATGACTCCCAAATTCCCTAGGAGTAGAGGGGCCAATTTTGTCACATGCTTGGCCCAGAGACACCTTTTTCCAACTTGGAAGCTGACTTCTGACTCACTTCCTATTGGAAAGAAAGGGGCTCTCAGATGCCTAAAACAGCCCAGAAATGATCAAAAGTGTATCAAAATTGCCCTCCACAGTACCTAAGGGGAACAGATGGGGAGAAATCAAAGCTCCAAAATATCAGGAGGTTCAGCAAGGTGTGTGTGACATATCTACACATATATACACCCTGTCCAGATCAGAAGAGTCAGTCAGCTTTGGCTCAGACAAAGGCAGCCAATGAGTTTAAACCACCAGGTTTAAACTCTTTGGCTGCCAGCAGCAAAAGCCTTCCTGATGCCACCCAGCATTGTACATGCTTCCAGGAAGGCGGAAGTGGCTGCTGACTGTCCAGCATGGATGCAAAGCTGTGTGTAGCCCATGACAGCATCCCGAGCTGCAAATTCATTGCTCAATAAGTCAGGCAGTCTGAAGTATAGCACTAACTCTCTCTCTCTCTCTCTGTGTTATTGCTGTTCTTGTTAACAATGGTGATAATGATAACTTCCTGAAAAAGACCTCAAAGGGTACCGTAGATATTTTTCATGAAAATCCTTTTCTGTGCAATCTAAAACTTCATTTTGGACAAAAGCGTCTCGCTCAACTCAAGGTACATAAAATCCATGACATGAATATTTTGAGCATTGAGCTCATTAGATTTCAAAGACCGAAAAGGAGACATCTTTCCATAAGTTTTTAGTTCAATAGGTATACATGCCTGTCCTAGAATCAGAAAATTATACACTTGAGGTACACACTTGAGCTAGCCAGAGCTAGGCACACCCCATGATTCTACCAATCTAAGACTGTACCCTTTGGTCAAAATTCTTCGCTTCCATCAGAGCTCAGTCATTTAGGATGCACATCTGAATATGCCACATATCACTACCCAGGGCCTTATCACACCACACTGTTACAGTGCTGCACCCTGTGGGATTCTGGAGTTTGTAGTCTGGTGAGGCACTTCACCTCTCTGGCTAAGAATTCTAAAAACCTCTTCCTAAAGTACCAGTCCCATGATTCCATGTGATTTTGTCATGGCAGCTAAAGTGGAATAAATAATGCTATAACTGTGTAGTGTGCTAAGGCCCCCAGTGTTTTTGAGTGCTTCTTAAACCATCTGTGTAGATAATCTAAGCACCTTTGCAAACCCTCTTCACCATCAGAGCTTCTGGGATTATATATTGAATGGATTCACAGCAGAAACCATGCTTGAATTGGAAAATTCCAGAACTGGTCTCAAACACTCTGATAGGGAAAGGGATCCAGGTTTAATCCAAGCACAGTGTGTATCCCAAAAGAAAGATGGTTCTCCCTGATGCCTTTTAAACCCCAAATCTGGTGTGTGGTACACTTCAGCATGAATAAAATGGAGAAATGCCACCATGTATTACTGGAAATTCAAATTAGTAACTCAGTAGTAAAAATCAATAAAGTTGGAAATTTTCTAACACAAAAACTACCACATTCTATTTATTTATTTAAGTAAAAAGTTGGAATTGCAGCATTAATTGAATTCAGAATTAAGTTATCAGTAAGGTTTTGAATGCATTAATTCAGGTCCCATGCTTGGAAACTAAAAAATGTTCCATTTTTCGGCTAGTTCTTTCAATGCAATTTTAACTTCTTAGATCCCATATCTGGCCTTACCTCCAGAAAATAAGCTTGTCCCTGAAAGGAGAAGAGTGACAAGCTAGCCCATCATCATTTTGGAGCTTGACTGGTTCCCTTTTTGCACCTTACTTTTTCACGCTGCTGGGGTAAGGGGCTCACGCAAGCAGCCTCCAGAGAGAGGCTCTCGCGTCCGGGGTCTTTTGGCTCCGCATAAGCTTCCTGCTCCCATGAGAGCCCCGCC
This sequence comes from Ctenosaura bakeri, assembly GCA_948474755.1. Taxonomy (NCBI): domain Eukaryota; kingdom Metazoa; phylum Chordata; class Lepidosauria; order Squamata; family Iguanidae; genus Ctenosaura; species Ctenosaura bakeri. The sequence continues at coordinate 53,926 of CAOLHI010002983.1, forward strand.
TATTCCTTTCGCAGTGCAGCCTGGGACCTTCCCAGCCTGCACTGGACAGGGAGCACAACCGGCCCAGCTCCCAAGGCTCCGCACACCAGGTAAGTGAGCGTGGGGCCCCGGAGTAATGCGCGACCATGCAGCATTTTCAGCTTCAAGTGTGCCTGGTCCGCTTCAGGTCCTTGAGCATCGCGCAAATGTGAGTGCATCGTGTGGACCGCTCCTCACACATGCACAATGCTCAAGGGGCCCTTTCGCATTGGAAATGCCGTGCAAAAAGGGCCTGGGATCTTGAGTTGGAAAGCAAGAGAAGGAGGCTCTGTATCCTTGGATGATTTGATACCCACCTACATAAGGGCTCTGTGTTTTACTGACAAATAAGCCCTTGGTGTCAATAATCCTAATGCAATGTGCTCATGATCTGGCCACACATTCAAACCGTTACGTAGGAATCCACAGGAAAACACAATGTGTAAGAAGTCCTGCACACTACATTAACCTGATTATATTTTCTGAATTCACTGGATTGGAATAATAGTTTCTCATTGTTAAACAGATAGTTAAATGGAAAAGGGACAACACTAGGGGACTAATCATATGCACACTGTCAAAGGTGCACAGCTGAGCACATTACTATACTGAGGAAAGAAACAGACCCCTGCCTAAAGCACTGGAAAGAAGTCAGCATCCAGATTGGGAAACGGCCTCTCCTGAGCCAAACATGTGACTGAGGGCCTTTCTGCACTACATTGTTATAGTGCTATTATTCTGCTTTCAACCTCCTATGGAACCCTAGAGTTTACACTTTAGGAAGGGGCCTTTAGAATTCTCAGCCAAAGCTCTTGGGCCTCAGTAAACTACAAACTTCAGAATCCCATGGGATGTTGAAAGTGGAATAATAGCACTATAACAGTGTAGTGTGGAATTGGCCTCAGAGTCCTAGTTCAACACTCCAATCACTATTGCTGCTATGGGCCTTCAAAACATTTCTGACTTATTGCAACTTTAAGGTGAACTTTTCATGCAGTTTTCTTGGCAAGATTTGTTCAGAAGAGGTTTGTCTTTTCTGTCTTCTGAGGACTGCTATGAGTTTCCATGGTGAAGCAGGGATTCAAATCATAATCCAATGCTTAAACCACTACACCACTCTCATTTCAATTGCTAAACCAGATTAATTCATCATAATTGGAGAACAGTAAGTGTCTAATATTTCAGAGCAGGCAGCAAAATGCAATTTCAACTAGTCTCAGTAAGGTGATTTTTTTCCTAAATAGATGACTGGTAATCACCCACTGAGAGCCAGTGTGGTATAGTGGTTTGAGTATTGAACTACAACCATGGAGACCAGGGTTCAATTCCATGCTCAGTCACGGAAACCCACTGGGTGACCTTGGGCACCTTGCACACTCTCAACCCCAGAAAACCCAGTGACAGATTGACTTTAGGATTGCTGTAATGACTTGAAGGCACACAGTAACAACAATCACCCGCTTCTGCCAGTGGCTGGGTGGGTAGGTCCATATAAAATAGAATGTGGTGTGCTTAGAAAGTTCATAGAATCATAGAGTTGGAAGAGAACCCAGGGGCCATCCAGTCCAACCCCCTGCCATGAAGGAACATACATCAAAGCATCCCAACAGATGGCCATCCAGCCTCATCTTAAAAACCTCCAAAGAAGGAGACTCCACTGCACTCCAAGTCAGCATATTCCACTGCTTAACAGCTCTGACATCAAGAAGTTCTTCCTGAAGTTCAGGTGGAACCTCCTTTCCCATACTTTGAATCCATTGCTCCTTGTCCTAATCTCTGGAGCAGCAGAAAACAAGCCGGCTCCCTCCTCGACATGACATCTCTTCAAATGTTTAAACATGGCAATCATGTCCCCTCTTAACCTTCTCTTCTGCAGGCTAAACATACCCAGCTCCCTAAGAAGCTCTTCGTAGGACATGGTTTCCAGACCTTTCACCATTTTGGTCTCCCTCCTCTGGACACATTACAGTTTGTCAATATCCTTCTTGAGATGAGGTGCCCAGAAATGGACACAGTATTCCAGATGCAGTTTCATCAAAGCAGAATAAGGTGGTACAATTACCTCCCTTGATCTAGACACCATATTTCTATTGATGCAACCAAGAATCACATTGGTCTGACTCATGTTCAGCTTGTGGTTCACCAAGACTCCTAGATCCCTTTCACATGTACTGTTGTCCAGCCACGAGTCCCCCACCCTATATTTGTGCATTCGATTTTTATTGCCTAGGTGTAGGGCCTTACTTGTTGTTGCTGCCCTGGCTAGCCCGAGCTTGAGGGATATAAAGATATCTCTTGATATCAATAATTTGACCTCACATACTCATTCCCCTCCACGTACTTGCAAGGGCCCCAGGCAAGCATGCACACAGACTTGGCTGATAATCGCCATAATATTCCGACACAATACAGGCAGACCAGAAATAGCTGACTCGCAGCTTTCGGAGACCTCAAGGCAAGTACCTCCACGCAACTTTCAGAAGATCCTCTGCCCCGTGCTTGCAGCTTGATGATCTGACTATACCACGCTCAAGTACTCCGTGCTTGCATACTGGCTATCCTATTGACAATTTGGCAATAACTCAATCATTCAAATTCTGACCTTTCGGAGGCTTTGTCTCCAGCCCCAAATCCATTGTGTTCCCCAAGTACGAACTGGCCTGTGGTCACAATTCTCCTTATAAAAACCCCTGACTTTGAGCGTTTCCTTGGATTGCTCTTGGCTTCCATCCTACCTTGCTGTCGCTTTGCCCAGTGAGCCTTCCCCTCAGCTCCACGTGCTGAGATTCATGCTCCCCAGCTTCTCCGTTTTCTAACTGGGCTTCAGGACAGGTGAAGTATCACCCAAACCAACAACTCCCCTAAAAATCCCTCTATCCCACTCCAACCTTTATTTCCTTAGTTATCTGTGTGAGTGTGCTGCATATACTGTTTGATTGTGTTTTAATAAAACAACATTTATTATTTCAACTTATGTGTGCTCCTTGACTCGGCCTGACCCGTAAACATAGGGTTCAAGATCTCACTACGTTACCCTGCCTCTCGTATTGCTAGGCAGTGCTCTTGGCTAATTTCCCCAACTTATAAAATTGAGAGCACATTTAGGTGTCTCTCCCAGGACCCCCAGGAATCAGGGCAACAATTTCTTTCTATCAAAATCTTTTTGGCAGCTTTGGCAGCTTTACAATCTGTCAAGGTCATTATGAATTTTGATCCTGTCCTCTGGCATATTAACAACCCTTCGAAATTTAGTGTCATCGGTTTACACTCACATGGCATCTTGACTTTCTTACTAAGTGTCTGAGGAAGTTCCATAAAAGGAAAGAAACCTACCTCAGGTATTCTCTTTGCCCTACAATGAAATAATGTAAGCACACATTTGTGCTCCTGGCAGACCATGCAAGAGCATTGTACAGGTGTTTGTGTTAGGAGGGGTTATGGACTTCATCAACATCCATAAGCACACATGAGTAAATCTTTTGCAACAAATCATGTATTTATTCAAATCATTGTGAATCTTGTAAATCAGAAGTATAGTTTGAATGATTGATCCATGATTCAGCTACAATCACTGTTGTTTTAGGTTCCACATGGGACAAGTTCACAAGGTAGTAACCGACATGTTAGGTTTCCCTCAGCCAGCTCTGCAAGAAGATAACAATTTTTTAAAAAAAGTTAAATCATGTACATAAAGACATATTGTATGGAAAATACTGTTGGAGGTCACTGCTTGGTCACATAGTGGCAATCCTCAGGTATAGATGAGTTTTGAAAAGGAAATATAAGTCAGGGGGGTAATCCTAATGCTGATATATCTCTTCAGATGGTACATGATAAATGTAACCTCTGAATTGTCATTAGAGTTGGCCAATAGTCATAATACATGAATGGAACCTCTGTGTATAAAAGCAGTATATCTGGAATGAGCAAATACTGAAGACAACTAATGGAATGTCTGGAATGTCCATGCTTTTTAAATTCCCCTCAGTTTATGGCAATTAAATATAAACAGCTTGTATTGTAAGTTAGGGAGAATATCTTCAGTGAGTTCATTATCAGTAAATTAGAAGAACTGAATAGAATAAGGAGATTAACCCTTACAAACCAACCAATGAAAAGCTGTCCCAGTCTAAATATCTAATATCATATATACATACATACATATATATATATACACACACACATATATATGTATACACACACACACATATATATTTAAAAAAACTATCTCTTCTTTAGCAAAAACGGATGATCAGTGTAGTGCCACATTGTCCTTTTAGAAAGAAATTGGCAATTTCAGCTGCGTATTGGTGATCTGAGACAGGCAATCCTTCCTTGTGGCATACAATGTTCATCTGTTGGGTGCTCACTCTTTTCTGTCTGGATCTATCGTGACAAGTTATTTTAATCTTCGAAAAATATCTTGGGTATTTGTAGGTGCATGTAGGCCTTTGGGCTTACAACCTAATGGATGATCAGCTTGGTTGGATATCTTGTTCTATCTGAAAAACTCAAAATCCTCTAAAATTGGAAAGATGAAAGTTTTCTATCTATCGTTCAATTGTCAGAATATCTTACTACCTCAGTCATTGAAGAATATGTATTGTATAGATTCCTAGTGGTATTTTTGGACACTTGGATATCCTGTTCCTCGGATCCACCCGGAGTAGGCCCTTTGGAATAATTATTAAATGGTGAATCAGCACATTGGAAAATTCCACTATCCACAAATGTAATAATTAATATAATTTTGTTGAATTAATAAAAACGAAAAAGAAGGAAAGTGATTTTAAGGTGATAGGCTTTATAATTTTAACTTAAGAGTCTTGTTTTTGTTGTTTCTTTTTCCTTTCTTAAACTCATATGAGAAGTATAAACTGATAAATGAGTTACACTGAATGTTGCTTTATAAGTCTAATTGTTATATAGTATGTCTAATCAAACTTCAAATGATATGGATTATTAACAATAGTACTACTAATATATTCTGCTGGCTATTAATATTACTATATACTTTATGACTATATATTAGTATATTAATATTTGATATTAATTAAATACATAGGTAGCTGGATAAATATCTATGATGTTATAGGAGGACCAATGTGTAGTTATAATGATGTATAAGGTGATAACAGAGGGTTAGGTGCTTGACTGGCGGGGTTAATAGGAGTTGTTTGCAACAAGGGCAGGAGCCAACTTTTAACTTCTTCTTTTTTCTTTTTTTGATAGTTTTGTGATATGTGTGTGTGTGTGTGTGTTAATGTGTTCTTTATATTTTATAGGTTTACTTTTTTTATATAGTATGGTTTGTGTTGTCTGTTGGATTGTGTGAGTTTACGTTTTGTTTTATGTCTTTCCTATATTTGTATATTTTTGTTAAATAAAATAAAATAAAACACATAGGAAAATTCCAGTGAATGAACAAATATTTTGAATGTCTGTTTTACTAACCACAGATGTTGAGATAGTCAAAGAATTCCTGTGCCTTGGCCAAGTCATTAATCATAAGGAAGACTGCAGTCAAGAAATCAGAAGAAGACTGGGGTCCTTTTTGCATGGCATTTGTCTTGCGAAAGAGCCCCTGGAGCATCCTGCAACTGCGAGGAGCGGTCCACACGACACACTCACAATCACGTGATTCTTCAGGGGCTGGCAGGAGCCGATCGCGCACTATTTCATTTTTGGCTTTGAGATGAAAATGGTGTGCGATCACACATCACGCTGGGGCCCCGTGCGTGTGGAGCTCTGGAGCAGCAGCGTTCGTGCATCCTGCCAAAGTGCAGCCTGGGAAAATCCCAGGCTACACTGCAGAAGGAAGAGGAGGGGCTCTTGTGCTACCTGCTCGCATGCAGGCAGCAGCTGAGGAGCTGAAGCAATGGGGACACGAGAGCCTCTCACAAGAGGCTGCTCGCTCAATCCCTTCACCCCAGCTCTGCAAAAAGTAAGTTGCAGAAAGGGCCTGGGACTTAGAAGAGCAGCTATGAAAAGAACTAGGTAAGATCCTCAACAGACAGATGCATCATTGAATACTTATGTTGGGATTGACGATGCCATTGTATTTCCAATTTCTATGTGTGGTTGTGAAAGTTGGACAACAAAGAAAGCTGACAGGAAGAGAATCAACTCATTTCAAATGTGCTGATGGAGGAAAGTTTTGCAGATATCATGACCTTCCAAAAAGACAAATAAATGGGTTCTAGAGGAAATTAAACCTGAACTCTCCTAGAAGCCAAGATGACTAAGCTGAGACTGTCATACTTTGGACATATGAGAAGACATGACTCATTAGAAATGACAATAATGCAATAAAGGCACTAAAGAAGAAAGCATTAGGAAAAGTAGAAGACTTCCTTACAGGTGGATAAACTCAATCAAAAAACCCACAGCTTTGATTGAGGGCTAGGAGGTTTTTCATTCATAGGGTCATCATAAGTTAAAGTTGACAGCAGTTAACCATAGCAACAATTGACGAGAAAATAGAAATCTTACCCTGTTGGCTTGCAGCAACGCTTTAGCAGGCTACATTTTCCAATTTCTGCCCAGCCATCACATTTCACCAAACAGCTGGCTCTATAGTCCTCTATGCACTCCTTTTTTGTTTTGGTCAATTTGATTCCTGGAAAGATCAAGTTGTGTTACCCCAAGACATGGGTGCCACAAAGGCCCATGAGCAATGCCAGTACCTCTGCTAAAAGATGGGAGATTAATTAGCTCAAAATTTGGAGGCCTGTAAGAGAGGGTAACTTCATGAGATCTCTCCACTCATATTTATGGGACCTTTGCAGGAAAAGAATCAGCCAGAGATTCAAAAAGTAAACTAAAAATGTGTTTTATTGAAAGATTCACACACTCATACAAAAGGTCCAAATATTCACACACTCGTGTAAGAGCTAACAGAAGGATAAAGGGGGGGGAGTTTTTGATAGAGGAGTTTAAGGGGCTTGGACAATTAATTACCAATCTGGAGAGCAGCAACGAAAGCAACAATGTGGCTTAGGTTTCCACCTACAGACAGTTCTTGTTTGGGCCTGTGGGTGACAGTGTGGTTTTCAGCAAGGCAAGAGGTTGCACTCAACTGTTCAAAACCAAGAATTTATATACCCCAAATCTACCCTGCGAGTATAGGTGTGAATGGCTCTCCCAGTTGAGTGGACAATGGGAGTTGCAACACAGACAATGAAGTCTAGACAGAATTAATGGTCTTATTGTTAGATGCCAAGGAATTAGTGACTGTCATAAAAGCTGTCATTATGGACCGATACGAGGACAACGGGGGAAATGCCCAGGTTTGAGATTGAAGGTTTAAAACATTCAGTGTTTTAGTGGGAACTCCCCTTTGCTATTGGGTGCCCTTGGAGAGGTTCAGCTTTTGAATTAACCTAATATTTCAGAGGTTGCCTGTGAATCTGCCTGATAATGACTTCCGCTGCACCTAGAGGGGGTATGGGATGACCTTTCTTGTAATCAGACATTTTCAATCAGTAATTTTCCTCTGTCCAGCTTGACCTTCCAGTAACCTCAGGGTCCATTATATATCAATCCCAATTTATGTAGCTTGCCAATTAGATGATATTCTGCCAATTAAACCATAAAAATATTAGGGAGTACACAGAGCCATAACAGAAGAGTTGCTAAACTAAAGGCCCTCAATGATCCTGGCAACTGCACCTTTTGGTGAAAATTCTTCTCTCCTCTTCAATATCTGTGATTCACCTGAATATTCAAAACTTTTGGGTTTCCTTTCACCACATGTTGCATTGCCAAATGAGGGCAATTCATGAATCTTCTAAGTGATTTCTGATACTAGTAATGTCATGAAGGGATATTTTCCTTCCATCACAGGGCAGCAGGGATACGAGACCTTTGTTCATCTGTAGAAAGTAAATTAGAGATCCTCTTTCAAACAGAAACTAATGATTTTTGAGGAGCATCAAGAAATCCTGCTTATGATCTGCAGATTGACATAGCAAAGGATTCTGTCTCATTGGGGAAAACAGTAGATGGTCCTAACATTCTGGAGTTCTCTCAGTTGATTTTCATCATTTGAAATGCCTTACCTGCACAAAGCAAGAGCATTCCTGAAAGGACAATGATGGAAAGCCAGCCGATCTGCATTGCTGAAGGTTGACCAGGAACTCAAGTTGGGCAGTAAGAGAGGAAGTTTCTATATCTTCTTAATGGCTGAATGTCCAGCTATATATAGGCCCTTGTGATACAGTGACACGTAAGCCCTTTTCAATAATGATCCTGATGTAAGATCAATTTGTTTACCTCTTGGTGTACTAATCCTCAAAAAAACATGGTGTGCAAGACAAGAGGAAGTTATCTGTACAGTACATTAACCTGATGATATATTCTGGATTCATTAGGTTGGAACGATGGATCCATACACACAAAGGCAGGAGGAGGAGGAGGAGGAGGAGGAGTTGTTACCTCATATTTTTCCCAGTTTGAGACTCAAAACAGCTTACAAGAGATTTAAAAAACACATAGTTAAAAGTTCACAAGACACAAAAGTTAATTTCAAAAAATTAAAACCAGTTAAAGTATCAAGTATTAAACACACAGAGACTATTTCCACACTGCACTGTTATAGTACTATTATTCCACTTTCAACATCCCATTGACTCCTGGAGTTTGCAGTTTAAGGAGGGGCATCTAGAATTCTCAGCCAGAGAGCTCTTGGGCCTCAGTAAACTGCAAACCTCAGAATTCCACAGGACGTTGAAAGTGGAATAATAGCACTGTAACTGTGTAGTGTGGAAGTGGCCAGAGAGAGAGTAAGAACAACAAGCAGAAAAATAGAAAAATCAAGCACATAGTTTGAGTAGGACCAGCCATTCGTCAAAGGCTTGTGGAGACAGAAAGGTCTTCCCGTGTCTGAGGAAAGGTCATGCAGGTCTAAAACCATGTTGCTCTTTGCCATTTCTGCTCTTCACCTGTATGCCTGTATATTGCATGGGAAATTCCAGTCATCTTTCTGGGGCTGAGTAGGGATTTTTTTAATCATGTCACTGCTGGCTGATGACTTGGGAGTTTTTTTGGCTTACTTCATTCTATAAAATGTTTTAGCCTATTGGCTACAGCTTTCTATTAGTTAACAGTTAACAGTTAAGCATTCCTTTCATGTCACAACTGATGCAGGCTGGGCATATAATGTCAATTGGCTCTCTTTGAAGATTTTTGGTCGTTCATCTCCTTGTTACTGACAACTGGTTTTAGAGGAGATGTCTTGTAGGTTTTCATAGCAGAGTGCCAACCAGTGTTAACTGGTCAGGAACCTCTGATTCCTTCATGGGATCAGGCTAGGAGGACCTACAGGGTCTATATCATTGGTTTCAAGCACTGAAGTCTCTGGATCAGTGGTCTGGTTTAAGCAGATTCCCACATACATGCTCTTATGTGTTTAATGAGTATATTTTATTGGTACAGAACCAAACATAAGCACTCATCTATCCAGGGTTATAGGGATAATACTTATATTCAGGGGTTCATTACAAAGATGGTGAAATCCGTGAAATCTAATTAAGCATACGGTACGTACTTTACACTACTGAATGTTCTATATCTCCTTTTATTACTAGGTACTAGAGCTAGCACGGTATAGTGGTCTGAGGCCCTTTCTGCAGGATGTTGTCATCCTGCATTGGGGAAGGGAGAAGGACAAGACCCAGATGACAGTTCTGCATGATGTTGTCTGAGTCCTGTTGTTCTCCCCTCCCCAGGTGGTGTGATCATGCCACAAATCATTGTCGGGTTTTCCCTGTCAATGACCAGCAATCACACAGCCCTCTTGCCACCTTCCCACACTTACCTAGTGTACAAAGGGTCAGGAAGCACAATGGCTGCACTTTCTGCCCAGGCACAGCCTGGGACAGTGCTCCGCTGTGCTGTGGAAGCAAGAGGAGTGGCCATCATGCTTCCTGCATTCCCACAGGCAGCTAGCCATGCTCTCCTCTGGAGAGAGGCTCTACTGAAATCCCTGTGAACACCATTGGGATCTGGTAAGCTGTGAAAAGGGCCTATGTGTTGGACTACAACCCTGGAGACCAGGGTTCTTGTCACCACTCAGCTGTGGAAACGCATTGGGTGTCCTTGGGCACATCACACACTCTTTGTCCCAAAAACATCATGACTGATTTGATTTCAGGTCACCATAAATTGGAAATGACTTGAAGACACAGAACAACAATGACAACAACAACGACAACAGCTAGTGAAATATCCAATATATTAACTGATCCCTGAATTAGTGGAGAAGGGAAGTATTGTTATTTTGAATGGCCAGCTTAATATATGACATTTCCATCAAACTGACTGACTCTCCAGATGAAAAATTATGACAGACTCTCTGTGTAAACTATTTTAGTGAACAAATCACCGTTTCCCCACCCTAATTAAATTTTCATTGCTGGAACAGCTTGAACTATATCCTCAATATTACAAGAACTTGGAGTCCATTTATACTACACAAATGTATTACAATGATATATTACAGATTTGATTAGTCCTTATGACCTTGTTGTTTTTGTGCACCTTCAAGTTCTTTCTGACGTATGGCAAACCTAAGGCAAACCTATCACTGGAGAGTGGGTTTTTTTTAGGGGGAGTTGCAAGATTTGTTCCAAGAGGGTTTGCCTTTGCCTTCCTGTGAGGCTGAGAGAGTATGACTTGCCCAAGGTCACCCAGTGGGTTTCCATGCCCAAGCGGAGATTCAGATCCTGGTTTCCAGAGTCATAGCCTAGTTCTCAAAGCACTACACTATGGCCCTTTTTGCATGGCATTTCTCATGCAAAAGGGCCTTTGGAGCATTGAACAATTGCTAGGAGCGTTTCAGACAACGTCCTCACAATCGCACGATGCTGCTGGGGCTGGCAGGCACCAATTGTGCACTATATCATTTTTGGCTTTTAGTTGAAAATGGTGCACGATCACGCATCGCTCTGGGGCCCCACATGCACTTACCTTGCGTGCGGAGCTCTGAAGCCATGGCCCTCGCACTTCCTCCCCCAGCACAGCCTGGGAAAATACCTGGCTGCGCTGTGGAAGGAAGATGCAGAGCCTTTATGTTGCCTTCTGGCTGGCAGGCAACTCCTGCAGAACCAAAGCAGTGAGGACACGAGAGCCTCACGGAAGAGGTTGCTTGCATGATCGCTACACAACTGCGCCAGACAGAGGTAAGGTACGAAAAGGGCCTATGCTGGTTCTCAATGTCTTATGACTTACCCTTCACTATTATTGGATTGCAATGTAAATGTAAAAGGAAAATTATTATTTTATACGACAACCACAGCCAGAATAACTTTAGCACAAATGTGGCAAAAAGAAACTATCCCCTCAGTATCTGAATGGGATATTAAACTATTTGATATGATTCAAATGGAGAAATTAACAAGTGTTTTAAGAGGGGAAAAAATTGCCAAGGAGTGGGACAAATTTATAATTTATTTAAGAATATCTGGAGATATATCAAGATGGCACACGTCGATTTTTGATTGTTGGAATGAGAAAATGAGCCTAGCTAAGGCCATTTCTGTGCTAGACTGTTATAGTGCTGTTATTCCACTTTCAACATCCTATGGAATCCTGGGGTTTGCAGTTGAGAGAGGGCCCTCAAATGTTGAAAGTGGAATAATAGCACTATAACTGTCTAGCACAGAACTGGCCTAAGACTGTCCAGTGCAGAACTGGCCTCAGATAGTTTCAGGATCTGACTCCCAATTCTCTTTGTGTAGATTCTTTTAAATTATAATTTACAAACTACAGACAAAAGTCTTTACAGAACAATTGAAATCTTCCTCAACAGGAGGAAGTCAGTGTGTAAGATGTGTGATGGTGAAGAAATATATATATATATATATATATATGTCGACTATAAATTGCAATTTATGAATTAATATTTAATTATATTGCTATTCTGTTATTTTGTATCATTCCTCTTTTCTTGGACTGTTTGGACAAGCAAGAAAAACTTTGGTATAATTTTTGTTCAAAATTTTTAATAAAAATAATATATATATAATTATATATAATGAAAGTTTGGAAGAATAATTTGATACACATGAAGAATTAATATTATATTGTAATAAACAAATCCCATTTCATAATCAGAAGCATCCAATGTAACAAGAGAGGGCAACTGATATGGGATGTGGGCTATGTTGTCCACTGGGGGGGGGTTACCCTCCAACCCCTGAACACAAATGACAACTAAAAGAAGCAACATAATGTAACATGTTCATCAATTGTTCTCTCAAGGCTTTCTCACAGGCCATTTCTGCATTAGACTATTATATTGCTGTTATTCCACTCTTTTCTTTGGAATCCTGGGGTTTGGAATTTAGGGAGGGGTCTTTGAGGCCTTTGTGGCCCCTCCATAAACTGGAAACCCCTGGATTCCATAGGATGTTGAAAGTGGAATAATAGCAATATAATAGTCTAGTGCAGAAATGGCCACTGTTTTGCTCACTCACAGGTCTACCTGTTGCTCCTGGGCTCAAAATTCCTTCCCCTGGGAGGCCAGGTTGGTCCCTCCCTCTGCTCTCTTTTCACAAGCAGAGATTTAAACAGGTATTTGATGATTACCCAGCTCTATGCTTGCATGGTGCAGTATGCTGTGGGGAAGAAGTCAGTCTTGCTGGCATCCAATGAGGAAGGGCCCGGTGATCATAAGTCAGAGTGCAAAGCATCAGCTTGAGGGGGTTGAGTTGGAAGAGTTATAAGCTTCTTCCACCACCCTTCCTTCTTTTGATATGACTTCCTGAGCTACCAAAGCCATCAGAGATCAGAATTGCAGACTTGGGTTTTTTTTTTTTTTACCTGCTTGCATCACCAGGTGATGCAGGGACATAGCACATCTTGCTGCTCTCATTGGTTTGTCAGGCTGTGGCAGTTGGATCATGCATTAGTGAGGAGACTTTAGCAGCCTTGATGCCTGTCTGATTTGACTTACTACAGTTCCCCCCTTTCCTAGTCTTTCATACCTTAAGTAGCAGAACCTAGGGTGTACTTTGTCCTTTAGGGGCAATTTTAAAGGCCCATAGTAGACATTGTAGGTATTCCATTATCCTGCTCTACTATTAGGCCATGTAGATTATTGGAAGCTGAGTGGATTTGAGCAGGCCTGGCTGGTCCTGGATGGCCCTCATGGGCCCAGGTAGGCTATGCAAATTCCCTACAGGATTGATAGCCACAGACCAGTCCCTGAAAGGTGAAGCAAGGCTTACTGGCCTGGACTAGATTCCAAGCATGTTCTGCTGGCCTCTTTTTAGACCCTGTAAGACCAAGCAGGCCTCATAGTCATCAGCAGGCCTCATAAACCCCAACCAGTTTCTGAAGGCCCTAATGAAGTTCAGTAGGCCCCAAGGAGGCCATATAGGCCCTAACCACAACGAATGGGCCCCAAGAAGTTCTTTTAGGCCCAATTAAAACTCAGTAGACCTGAAGAACACCTGTAGGCCCCAGCCAGGACCAGTAGGCCCTCAAAAGGTTTTGATGACTATATGTAGACTCCACAGGCTCCAAAGAGGCATTGTGGGTGGCAGGTAGATCCTATAGGCCCTATAAAAGTATTATTGGCCTTGACCAAGCTCAGGGAGACCTCATAGGCCTACAGTAGGCCTGCTAAGCTTTGTATAGGCTCTGAGGGATCTTAAGTAGGGTTCTTAGGGTCCCAAATATGTTTTATGGGCCCTGGTAAAACCTGAGCAGGCCTTGCCAGTTAGGCTTTGATGATGTTATAGCAAGTTACTTCTGCATAGTCCTCATGAGGGTATAAACCATCACACTAGAGGGTTTATTTCAGCATTGAATGCAGATAAACACCGTAATTCAATAACTGTGACTCTGTGGACTTTGTTCAATCTCTTTGTCCATATCAGTGATGCTACAACACTTTGTTTAGCTGAAGGAAGACATGATGAGAAATGAATAAGAGAGGATATATGATAGGACAAACTTCTACATTTTGAACATCTTGTCTATATACCTACATGTCCCGAAGCCCAAAGTAATTCAACAAAATTAGAGAATACAGTACATTGTACCCTTCATTTGGATCTTCTATAGCAGTAGTGATAAAATTGTTTAAAATTGAAAATGAATAGTTTTGTCCTTAAAGTGCATTTCAAAATCATTGCAACATCATATTTGTTCAGTAGAAGTTAATAAATCATGCATCAACTAAAAATGTTCCCTTTATTGAATCCCTGTGTATTTGTATTCCTACAATGAAAATATCAAAGCAGGCTTCTTTTGATACTTTCACCATGAAAAAGTAATATTGGTGGGTTGTCTAACATCTGTTGACTTGGTTTCACATAAAAGCTAATGCCACTCATGTTTTTGTCATCATCCAGATTGTTTTGTTGCTCAGATGCCTGCAGAAATTCAAAAGGGCATCTTGGCTCTGAACCATTGGACAGACCACTTGAAAGCAAGGGTTTTAATGGCCCATCACATCTTTCATCATTCCAAAGTGATCTTCCCCAATGGTATTTGGAGTAGCCAGGATTGGCAAAGTTGGGTATTCTGCATCCAAAGGACATGTCCCACCACAGAGTTAGTGGCTTGGTATACGAAAGCAGATCAAGAGACATGTGGCTCAGTATTTTCCAACTGAATGAATACCATTTTACCATATTTCCAATCCAGTGATGGACAGGTTAATTATCTGGTTCATGGACACACTGTGCTTTCTTTGAAACCAAGACTTCCTGGCATTTCATGAAGATTATTAATCCACAGGCTGTACCTATTAGCATAGTGATAAAATGAGGGTCATGAAGCTTTTCAGAAGACACAGAACCTTTTCTGCATTCTGCTTCAGTCTCCTTCATCTGCTGTCCATCCTGCAATCTCAGTCAAGCTTCAGCAATACATATGGGATGTCTGTATCTTGTTTTCCTTTCCGGATTGCTTTTGATTCCTGAAGGTAAGGCACGCATTCAGGAGGGGACCATATGCTACTCCCAACATTGGCTATAGTGGCTACAGCAGCCAGGGCTTGCAATCCAACAATTATGGAGGGACACATAATCCCCTCCCACTTGATATACCTCAATACTTGCATGTTCAAACATAGCACTAAGTCCAAGGGTCTTTCCACACTACATAGCTATTGAGCTATGATTCCACTTTAACTACCATGGCTTATTCCTATGGAGTTTGTAGTCTTGGGAGATACTGGAGCTCTCTGACTGAGAATTCTAAATATTCCTTCCTAACCTGCAAATCCCATGATTCCACAGAACAGAACCATGTCAGTTAAAGTGGAATCATAGTGCAATAGTTATGTAGTGTGGAAAAGCCCCAACTGTTTATCTCTGCTACACTTAAGAACCAATAAATCAATGGGATTTAATGGCCAAGTTACAAGACAAGAGAGCATTATATAGATGGAAGAACAGCTCTATCCCCTGATACATTCTTAGGATGACATTATTTGTCTTAAGAAAAAAATGATGCTCTTTCTAGACTGTGAAGGAAAGTGATGTAATGCACTTTCCTACTGACTTCATCTACCAAGTATAAAAACAAAACTTTAGTGATAGAGCAAAGAGAACAAGCGGAAGTTTCAGAAAGTCAAAGTTGTTAGATCCAACAGGATGACCGGTATTATTTTCTCCCAGTTGCAGCGAGATGCTACATGCGTGCCCCGTGCTGTCCTCCAGCTACTGAACAGCTAAGGGAATATGTGCCTGTCTCTTGAAGCAGTCTAGTGCTGAGGGGAGGCATTGCACAAGGAGAATCCAGCTACCTCCTTGTGCAACAAACATAAAAGGAGACATGGGCCATTTCTGCACCAGACTGTTATAGTGCTGTTATTCCACTTTATAGGATGTTGAAAGTGGAATAATAGCACTTTAACAGTCCAGTGTGGAAGTGACCATGCACCCATTATCTCAGATTTCCACCAGTATTCCTGTAATTTTGATTCCTGCCCTATCCACAACAGATTCTTCACATTTTGGAATGGCATTGTTACCCTGATCTCTGGGGGTTCTGGGAGGGGTGCCCAAATAACCCAACAACAACAACTACAACGACTTGGGGAAAATTAGCTGGAACACTCACTAAAGCTAGTGAGAGGCAGGGTAACTTAGCAGGATCTTGCAACCCAGCGTCTACAGGGTCAGGTCAGTCAAGCAGCCAGATGGATTAAAGTAGCAAAAATGATGTTTTATTAAATACAGACAAATATTGAAGACACCACAATCACACAGATAACTAAGGAATCAGAGAGTGACTTGGGAGTAGGGATTTTCAGAGGGAAATGGGTGATACGACACCTGTCTCATAGTCCTGGACCTTGAGAGCGAAGTTGGGGTATGAAGAAGAAACTTGGCATGGCAGAGCTGCCCGAGCAGTCCAGGGTTGAGCTGGCTCAGTTACCGCAACTGACGGGAAGGCTTGCTGGGCAAAGCAGCAGCAAGGCGGGATGGAACTCAGGAGCGATCCGGGGTTGAGTGGACTCAGTTAACAGAACTGAGGGGAAGGCTCGCCGGGCAAAGCGGTGGCAAGGCGGATGGAACTCGGGAGTGATCCAGGGTTGAGTGGGCTCAGTTACCGGAACTGAGGGAAAGGCTCGCTGGGCAAAGAGGCAGCAAGGCGGGATGGAACTCAGGAGTGATCCGAGGAGGGTCTCGGAATCAGAGGTTTTTATAGGGTGAATTGTGACTGCAGGCCATACCTTACTCAGTGGGAACAATGCGATTTGGGAGTAGGACAAAGCCTTGGAAAGGTCAGAATTAAGCATCATTGACTTAGGACTGAATTAACAATAGTGTAGCCAGTATGCAAATGCAGAACGCTTAGTGCAGCTTTGTGAGGCTACCTGCACGGGCGGGGAGCCTTTGTTAGTATCGCGCATAAGCAAGGAGGTGTTTGCCGGAGAGGTCCCTGAAGCAACGAACCGGCTCTGTCTGGCCTGCCTGGGTGGAGAATGGAATGTCCAGCAATTATCGGCTGTGCCTGCTTACGTGCTTGTCTGGAGGCCTCGCAATCACGTGGAGTGGGGCAGCAGAGGAAAGTCGAATGGTTTGATATCAAACGATATTGAGTGCTATCTCCGGATAGGCCTGAACTGCAGTAACAGCATTTATACAACTCTTAAATCTTACCAATGTGTTCATTGTCTGAAAAGGTTTGGGCACCTTTGTTAATACGTATCATAAGGATTATGCATGTTAATGTTTGAGACATTCAAAAATCACCCACAGCATTCAAAAAGAAGAAAGAGAAGCAATGAGTACAGTGGCAATCTTCTTTAAATGTTTCTACTTTCTTTTTTTCTAGATCATGAAGCCTTGACCTTCTTCAAAACTACTAAAGAGAACTGTCTGATCTCACATGGATCTTGTAGCTCTGAAAAATGTGAAAGTCCTAAAAGGTGGATTGGAATCTGTGATGAAGCCTTGAACTGCTGCATAGAGGTTGAACAAGATCTGTCCTCTGTTGCAACCTATGAAACACATACGTAAAATGATCATGATGTGATTTTGTAAGTTGTTCTTCGAGCTTCTTTGGCAAATTAAAGTGAGTCCTCGGCTTACGTTGCCATGATTTTAGATTTCATGATTATTTTCAGAAAAAATGGAATGTTGCAACTTCTAGCAAATGAATGGACTTGAACTAGAAGCTTAAATCCTAATTTTAGTGTCAACTGGAGTGCATGCGGACCCTTTCACATTATGATATTATAGCCCTATAATTCCATTTTAACTGACATGGCAACAACCAATGGAACCTGGGATTCACAGTTTAGGAAGGAACATTTAGAATTCTCAGGCAACTCTATAGTCTCGCTAAACTACAACTTCCCAAATTCCATAGAATGGTAGCCATGGCAGTGGAAGCATAGTGCTATAACTGTGCAGTGTTCCCTGCGCATTTAACAGTTATACTGGCCATCAAGCACACTAGGACAAATTTCCTGATCAGCCTCATTACCCTGCCAGAGTTTGAGGACTGGCTGTTGATGACTGCTACCACTGCTTGGTTGTCACACCAAAAACAAATCTTTCTGTCCCTGAGCTATGCCATCCAAGTGGACACCGCCACCAATATGGGAAAAAAATCAAGAAAAGTGAGATCTCTGGCTATTGTAGACCCTAACCATGACCAATCAAAATCATCTTTCCAGTCTACTGAACCCAGAAGATATAATCAGGTTAAATTAGTGTACAGTACTTCTTGAGGGGGTCATGCATGTAAATAAGTCTGTATCATTATCACAGAACAACATATTGGCATATCGTTTTTTCATTTGACCAAACAAAGTTACTTGGTCAGTTCAAAAAAAAAAATTCATTATCCACTAGTAGTGCAGATTGCCCTTACTTTATCAAATTAGGTTACCCATTGTAGAAAAGTAAGATGAAATTGCCACGTTTGGAGGAATTTGCGATTTGTACAATTATCTAAGAGATAAGCAAGTTTATCCAACTCTGCCATCTCTATTCATTTCTCCATCCATTCCTCTTTTGATGGTATTGTAACTTTTCTCCAGAATCTAGCGTATACAATTCTAGCAGTTGTTGTCATATTCCACATTAACCTTTCCTTAGGACACTCCAGAGACATATCCGCATCAAGTATTCCCAGTACAAAAAACTTGGGATTCAGATCAATTTTCCTCCCCACTATTTTCTGTATTACTGCCTGGGCCATAAACCAGTATTTCTTAGGCCCTTTCCACATGAGGTGAATGAATTGCTCCGTGCCTTACTTACCGGCTCTTCTTGGGTCCGAAGTAACACAGACTTTCCCTTCCGCAGGGCTCCTCCATGAGTGCAGGGAGAACCGGAGCAGTGCGAGGTCTGTAGATCCGCACTGCTCTGGCTCAAAATGGCGGCTTCCTGTAACTTCCATCTCAAAATGGTGGCTTCCGGTGTCTTCGTGGGAGTGGGCCAACCGCTGACACTGGCCGCGCCCACAGCCCGCCCTCCACTAATCGCAAGCTCGCATTGGTGCGAACCTGCACATCTGCACAGGTAAGTAGAAACGCAGTGGTGCATTCCAGAAAATGTAAAGACCTGATTTTCTGGTCTTTACTTAGCATGCTGAAGGACCACTTGGGGCGGGTTGGATGAGACTAAGGTGCAGAACTAAATTAAATAGTCCTCACTAGTCCGATCCAAGGTGTGGATGACCTCCGTGCCAGGACACCTTGGCGTCCTTTTAACTGCCTCATGCAGAAAGGACCCTGGCTTTATTACATCCCCACCATTGATGAAGTAGGTGCCTTTCTCCTTTTCACATTTCCAACATTTGTCTTCAGCTTTTTTTGACATCCTCGCTACTCTTACTGGGGGGAGGTAGCATCTAAACATCACATCACAAAAAAAATATGACAGAACTTTAGTTAAGCAACTGCAGAGAGACACATAGAGAGAGTTTCTATGGTGTAGATATTTAAACAGGCACTACCCTCTGTTAATTGAATTGTCCAGGGTGCTGAATCTGTCATAACCCTGCAGAAAACAGCAGAAAGAAGTGGAGAAGCACTGTCTATATTTGTCTGTATTCTTTTATTGCTTACAACAGTTCTTCACTTGGATATGAAATAAGCTTCAGTTTGTTCTAAAATATGTGGATCAGGATCAGGATTACTTTGGAATTGTCACATGCGGCATTTAGGTCACAAAGAATGCAGATTTTCTTTTCATAGCATGAGGGGAGATGAAACTAGTAAAACCCCTAGGTTTTTACTGAGAGGTGACATGATGGCTATTTTAAATATTGGGTGTCATGTAGAAGATGAAGCCAGCTTGTTTTCTGCTGATCCAGAGACTGGAACACCAATTAATGGATTCAAATTACAAGAATGGGGATTCCACCTAAATATTAGAAGGTGTTTTTTTGTTTGTTTGTTCATTTGTTTTTCTTCTGTAAGCAGTTTGACAGTGGAATGGGATGGGCACCTTTCAGGAGTGCTTTAGTTGCATAAACAGCCCTTGTCATTCCTTCCAGTTCTAAAATTCTACAATTGCACGAACCCACCCTTTCACATATTTATGGATGGAGGTGAGTGTGCCTTGTCGATTAGAAATCTCCAAAGACAGATAGGAATATGCACCAAAATGTGCTCTTTGATGTGCCAGTACTATGAAATGTCTGCAAGTTTTGTGGGCTTTCCTCAGGAATAACTGAACTCTTATGTGGCAAAAGCCTGCTTCCATTCAAGTCCATCCCTCAAGTCCATCCCTCACATAGTGCAAGCTCCCACTATGTTCTGTCATAACCTAGATTCACCACTCTTCTCTGGTCAGCATTGTCTCATCCATGGATTTAGATGAACGAGCTTCCCCAGCTCCAATATGGTCATACTGTTAGAGTGAATAAATAGACTATACCTTTCCATATCCCAGATGGACACAGAGCTGATATGAATCTCCAAACACAAGGTAGAAAGATAGAAAAGAGAAAAAAAAGACAGACACACATCAAGTACTTTGGCCAAAGGATCCGTCTAAGAAAGGGAGGAAGGACGATTTATTCTTTCGGGCTTCCCTTCTTATGCCATTTTTATGTTTAATAATAATAATAATAATAATAATAATAATAATAATAATAATAATACTTATTTGTATCCCGCCTCTCCACATGGATCGAGGCAGCGAACAGCATGAAATATATTATACATTAAAATACATTAAAAATATACCCAATCCTCCCCACCCACCAACCCACCTAAACCAACCCCTTAAAATACACCACAATTAGCAATCCATCAATTACTATTAGCAAGCAACAAGACAATAGATGGGAGGTGATGGAAATGCTAGTCTGGGAAGGCCTGTCGAAAGAGATCAGTCTTGACTGCTCTTTTAATGGTCTCCTCCGGCAGGCCATTCCATAGCTTGGGAGCGATAGAAGAAAGAAAAGATTCATGCATCAGCATTTAGCAGAGTCACAGCTTGTACACCATGGCCCTTTTCGCATTAAGTCTTCTCACTCGAGCGGGGGAGGGCGGCTCGCGCAAGAAGCCTTCTCCAGGAGGCTGCCGCTTCCCCCTCCTTCCTTCCGCAGGCGAAGGAACGAGCGGGGAAGTGGCAGGCTCCCGGAGGCGGCGGCGGCTCACGCATCCATCCATTCCCCCCCCACACGCACGAGAGAGAAAGGCGCTCATCCCGTCCGCCCCCCTGCGCGCGCGCGCAGCAGGACGTGTCGCGTCCGTCGCGCGAGCGCCCCACCCCATCCCTTCCTTCCGCAGGGGCGGAGGGAAGGAAGCGCAACCCGGCCGGTTCCCGGACGCTCCGCACGAGAGGTAAGTGCGCGCGGGCGCCGGGAGCGTTGCGCGAGCGCGGGTGATTTTCGCTTGGAAGCGAAAATCAAAAAACCCGCACTCGCGCCGCTTCAGAGACGCTCCCACTCCCGCGAGGCTCATGGGGCTGTCGCGCGAGAAAAGGCCCGTGCGAAAAGGGCCCATGTTACATTCTATCTGACCGTTAAGTTCCCAAGTCTACATGACCCTGCTACATCCTAGGTCATTCTCAAAGATATCACTGGGGTTTCAAGCATCCATCATTTGTACATACTGATTATAAACAGGAGCAGAGCACAATAAGCAATTCTGGAGTAAGGTTGTTTGATGAGCTACAATTGTCAAAACTATCAATCAACATTACATTGAATGATTAACAAAAATTCTCCACTAAATTTCCAATCTAACAATACCAATATATTGGCAGTCCTGATTTCCACTTCCTTCCTACCCATCTACACTTCCCCTAAACTCACAGCTGCATTCATCCACATCTTGACCGTACAGAGAGAGACTTAAAATCTGGACAGCATGGAGTATAAACTTGCTAACAGCTGCATTTGTCCCTATCTCATTGCAAAAACGAACCATATTGTTGAGGCTGATTTTGGAAACATGTGTGAGGGGGGTAATGTGCCTTGGAATTACAGGAAGCCCAAAACTAAAGGAGTGTTGGGCTATTGGAAACTATTTCTATAATATGAATCTCAACTCTGCTGTGAATTAAACCTGTGGCCTCAGTTTATTTCACCATGAAAAAGGGATTATTAGTCTAATCATACTTACAAAGAAACGGAAGATGTCCAGGTGTCTCAAAGTACTAGAGGTTCAATGGGATTTTCATAGTTCCCTGAAGGAAGAGATGCATTTGCAACAACAGGGCAGTCTCAGGTGTGCTGGAATCCTAGAATTAGCTTTAACTTGCTTGACTTTTCATTCCAAATAGGAGGTATCAGACACACAGAGTCGGATGTCTATTCCAGGGTGGTAAATGTGTCATTGGTCCATGTGAAGACAACAAAGAGAAGATTGCAGCATGTGGGGGACACAAAGTGTGTTGCCCACGAAAACTATAGGATATCTCTTTTCTCATTTCTTGGCAGCAAATGAAATACCTAGTCAAAATAGTCATATATTTTTATGCATCATACATTAATGTTCCCTTAGTGAAGTTGTATCTTTTCCTGACAGAATTGTTTGCTTAATAGCTTCTAGCCCTTCAAGGACATTTAAAGGAAAGCAATGATACTTAAGAAAAGGATGAAGGAACAGAGCTTGCAGGGTTATAATATAACATGATATTACATACAATGAGACAGAGGGGGAGCTAAAGCAGAAGCAAAAAGTTTGTCAATTCCACTTTCAACAGCCAGTGGAATCCTGGGGTTTGCAGTTTAAGGAAGGGCATTTAGAATTCTCAGCCACAGAGCTCTTTGGTCTCAGTAAACTACAAACCCCAGAATTCCACAGGAGGCTGAAAGTGAAATAATAGTGCTATAACAGTATAGTGCGAAAATGGCCAAAGACAAGCAAACCTATACTTCTATCTCTGGTGGCACAGTGGTTAAATGCCAGTACTGCATCCACATGGTTGTGAGTTTGATCCTGCCAGGCTCCAGGTTGACTCAGCCTTCCATCCTTTC
This sequence comes from Ctenosaura bakeri, assembly GCA_948474755.1. Lineage (NCBI taxonomy): Eukaryota > Metazoa > Chordata > Lepidosauria > Squamata > Iguanidae > Ctenosaura > Ctenosaura bakeri. The sequence goes on from CAOLHI010002983.1 coordinate 76,855, forward strand.
GCAGGTCGGTAAAATGAGTACCCCGCCTGTTGGGGGCAATTAGCTAACACATTGTAAACCACTTAGAGAGTACTAAGCTGATAAGCAGTATAGAAATACACAAGCCATTGCTATTGCTATTCTCTGTTCAAGGGTATGTGTGTGTATATGTGCAAATATATCTGACCTTCTTTGAGGTTCAAAAACAATGTCAAGGTATCAGAACACCTTCTGCTGCCATCAACTTTCAGTTAAGACCTAGAAATATCCACTTTCACCCCTTAACCTAACAAAATAAAAATAAAAGTAAAAACAAGAAAAAATAACCAAACAGCAGTCCTTACATGATTATGTAGTTTAATGTCCCGGAGAAAAATGTTGTCTTCCCTTTGACACTACGGAACAGAATTTCCTTCAACAAAATGATATACAAGTATCATTAACCTCAGTTAATGAAGTAGATGTGTTTCTAGGCATGGCTTCTTTAAAAGGAAATTGAATTATCAGGGGCAGAGATAACATGGAAAGAATAATGATAAGTCCCTATGAGCCAGTATGGTTTGCATATGAGATTAGTACTCTGAGAGACCAGAACTGGAGTCCCATTTTGATAAAGAAACCCACTGGGTGACCATGAGAAGTCATATTTTTTCAACCTCAAGAGGAAGGCAAACCCCCTCTAAACAAATCTTGCCAAGAAACCCCCCTGAAATAATCATCTTAGGGTAAGGTAAGTTGGAAATGACTTGAAGGCACACAATACTACTACAAAAGAAAGTTCAATGTATTTCAGGAATCATTTTATTCAAAAGTAAATGATATAAATGTGTGAGATTTATGCAATGAATTCCATATTATATATGAGAAAGAAATGTCTTTAATTGCTTGAATATTTGTAATTATTTGTAATTGTTTGCCTGCATATCTGTTTCTGTATCTTCATAAATGCATTATCTTTTTATAGGCCAACACGCACTCCAACAGAAAAAAAAGAAGAGGAAAAAGAAGAGAAATCCTGATTTAAAAACAGGCATAAGAGCTCCTTTCTCAGAATACAATCAGTTGCCTAAGGGCCATCAGAATGGAAGGGTTTTCCTGCCCAGTCTATCCACACATTGCAGTTCTCCCCATGGTAGCTGGGGAGAACAGGAACTGTAGGCTGACACTTAGGTAGGGATACATCTTCCCTGCCCCAGTCCAAAGTTCTGTTACCCCAAAACGTGGGTGACTCAAGGGTGTGCACATGATGACAGAAGCTCCATGAAACAGTGGGGAATATTAGCTCAAAGGGGAGACGAATGGGGAGGGGTAACCTATCAGGATCTCTTACACTTGTGTATACCAGTACTAATACAGGGACACCAGCAGGACAGTCAAAATATATTTGTTTTATGGGGGGATTATTAACAATCACATCCACATAAGAACCAAGCAGTCTTGCAATCATGTAAGGCTAACTGAAGGAAAGGAAGGAAAAATTGGATAGCAAGAAGCTAGGGCATAGCGGGTGATATATACCTATCCAGAGGGAAGAAATGGAGTGATATGGCCCAGACTTAGGCCATTTCCACATTAGACTGTTATAGTGCTATTATTCCACTTTCAACATCCTATAGAATCCTTGGGTTTGCAGTTTAGGGAGGGGCCTTTGAAGATTCCATAGGACATTGAAAGTGGAATAATAGCACTATAACAGTCTACTGAGGACATGGCCTAAGAGTCTGACCATAATATGAGAATGGGAACTGGAGCAGCAGAGTGACAACCTATATCCAGAGTATTGTGAACTATCTGGCTCAGAGCAAGGGTTTAAATATTCTTTTTCTGCCCTCAGGGGGAGATGTTAATGGCTCTCTGGAATAGTAGACAATAGGATCCAGGAGTGAACGAATGGACTTAGCATTAGGGAACAAAAGACTGATGGGAATCACGATAACTCCTTAATGGCAGGACAGGTGAAAGGACAAAAGGAGAATTTCAGCAGACAGAGGAAGAGGGTTGGAGACAATCATTTATTCCATGGAAACAGTTTCTGGTGCTCTAGTTTCTAAAGGTCAAGTCATTGAGGGACATTTGCAAGCCCATTGTCACTGGAGCTTCCCTGACTATGATCCAGCCATGTCCTGAGGTCCCAATCTGACCTAGTTTTGCAACACCAGTTCCTCTTTGCCAGAAGGCTTCTCAACCATAGCAGGATATAATTTATATTTTATACCAATTAATATTTGCCAATTAAAGCATACCATGGAGTGGGGGTATATAGCCTGGTAACAGTTTCTTCCCAAGTCACCAGATTTCTTTAGCCTCTTTACTCTGAGCCCTCAGAATCCTGGTGCCAAGATTGATTATTGTACACAATCACTGCCAAACCCTGTGTGTGCACATGTTTGTAGGCATATTGCATATCAAGAGTGGGCATAGTGTGGCCTGTGGGACACATGCAACCCCCAGACTCTACTCTGATGGCTCCTGAAGCCTCCACCAGTTCCTTAAAACCCTCCAAATTCTCTACCTTTTAAACATTTTTTAAGTGAAATTATTTTCAGGAAATTATTTTGCCCCCTAACCACCCAGAAATCCCCCAAATTCATGGAGACAGCTAGAATACCGTCATCCCACCTCACAACCAGGTAGAACCCATTATTACTCGCAAATATCCCTGTTTTCTTCTGTTGACCATCTCAAAATGGCAACAGGAAATGATGGAGCATCACTTCCTATCACCATTTTGAGAGGGACTGCATAAGAAAACAAAGGCTTATTGAGGAAAGTAGCCTACAGAGAGTTCTGGCAGGGGGCAGGATTGGGCCCTGGTTGGCATGCAGTTTTTTCTGCCTCTGTTCTATATAAAACAATATGAGGATTGAGTCTGCTTGAAGTTCCTAGCTTTGAGTACCAAAACTGATTCCTGAGAGGAAAGAGCTGCCAAATGTTTCTATGGTCTTCCTGTTCCTGAGACATTTCAACATGCAACCAGCTTTCTGGAAAGTACAGCAGCATTTTATATGCACGGTGAATTAAATTCAGTTCACTGCAAAACATCTTATTTGAGTTATATCATATGAAGAGGGTACATCTCTAAGCATTTGGGTGCAGCCTGTTTCTCAGTACAGGGGAGAGGAAAGCTGGAAGAAACCCTAAGATGAATGTACTTGGTCTGCTTATCAAAGACTTGCATGGTGGCCAAGACTCTTTAAATAATTCCTTCCCATTTCACCAATGGAGAGACTGTTGAGAGAACCAAAACAAGGACCCACTTTATTGAAAAGAGTTTGAGGATCATCTTCTTTTCTGCTCTTTATCTATGATTTTAAAAAATTATTCTGTACTATAGTTGTGTTACCGCAGTTGCTAGCCCGGATTTGTGGGATATTAGATATCACTTTGATATCAATAATTTGGCCTTCTTTATCTATTCCTCTCCACATGCTGTGAGACCCCTGGACAAGCTCACAGACAGGCATGGCCACTAATCGATGTAATATTCCACACAAATACAGGCAGGCAAGAAATAGCCATCCTGCTGCTTCAGGAGACCTCAAAGTAAGTACCCTATTATGTATGCATGCTACCTACAAAGAACTCCCTGCCCCAAGCAGGCAGCTTGATTAGACGAATCCTCATCTGTCAAGCACTCTGCGTTTGCATACCAGCTACTCTATTGATAATTCGAACTTAATCATGATAAATTCTGACCTTTTGGAAGCTTTGTCTCCAGCCTGAAACTCATTGTTTTCCCTAAGTATGGACTAGCCTACGGTCACATTTTCCCCTATAAGAGCCCCTGACTTTGAGAGCTTCCTCGGATTGCTCCCGACTGCCATCCCGCCTTGCTGCCACTTTGCTTGGTGAGTCTTTCCCTCAGTCCCACGCACTGAGAAACTTCATCTCTACGATCCTCCACTGTAGGCTTCCCGAGCTTCAAGACAGGTGTAGTATTATCCATACCAACAACCTCCTCTAAAATCCCTCTATCCCACTCCAACCTTTATTTCTATAGTTATCTGTGTGAGTGTGCTGCACACATTGTTTGATTGTATTTTAATAAAACAACTATTATTATTTCACTTCTGTTTGCTCCTTGACTCGGTCTACCCTGTAGACATTGGGTAAGAGATCTCGTTCCATTGCCTTGCCTCTCGTAGTGCTAGCTTGTGCTCTTTGACTAATTTCCCCAACTTGTATAATTTGGAGCACATTTAGGTGTCCCTCACGGGACCCCCAGAAATCAGGGTAACAGATGAAATGTTCAAGATCATTTGGAGGGTTTTTTTCCCCATTGGGAATGTACAGTACCAATTTGATCGTGTACAGATAGCTGAGAAAATGTTCATTTCATTTGTTAAAATCAGGATTTAATAAAGTATAGTAAAGTATAGTCGACGGAAAGATCTTTAGGGTTTTTTTTTTAAAATTGAATGTTGGTAAAACTGAAATTGACAGATTCCTCATTGCAATTTGTGCCCCTTTCTAGTTTCATGAGATCATTTTTGAGATGGGTAATTGATTTCAAGAATCTGCCCTGTTGGAAGAGTTCAGTTTCAGAAGAGAGGGGACACAAGGTCCCTGTGGAGATGTTCAGTAGAGCTGGAAAGAACATTTCAGACAGGTTCCTGAGGCAAAGTGAGATTCTGTCCGAAACAGACTTCTTACTGGAGTTAACAGAATCAAAGCTGAGGTCATGGTAGATTCAGGCCTGGAATGATTCAAATCCAAATAAAGTCCTTGTCTTCCTTACCAATTCCCAATATAATCTCCCATAGCCAGATTCATCACACTCCTCTGGACAAAATTGTCTCATCTTCACACGTTGTCACCACCCACCTCTCCCATCTAACTGGTGCTGAAGGACCTTGGAATTCTTGAATTTCAAAATCCTACTTAGCAGCCTGCATTTGGCTTCTGTAAACTCACACAGGTGATTCTCCATGGCACTTTTGTAGAGGTGTATTGTGTGCAGCATTTGGGTTGCAGAATGACAGGTTGAGAAACAAGCTCTCAGCAAGAATAGTTATTTATTTATGTGTTGCATTTGTAGGCCACCTTTCTCCTAGAGTGGGACCCAAAGTGGCTTCCAAAATTTTCATATTTTTTAAAAAAGGCATTTACAATTAATTAAAACACAGTTAAAATCAAGTGCATAAAACAGTATAAACTCATTTTCAAACAGTTGCAGAGCGTGTGGAGGGGGGTGGGGCTAAGGCACGAGGGGTATGGCCACTGTGTGTGGGGTTGTGGCTAGAGCATGCATGGGCATGGCTATGGGCAGGGATGCCCCAGAAACATTGCCACCCAGGGCAAATTGCCCCCTTCCCCCATGTCCCTATGTAACTGTTTTCAAAACATATAAGTTTAAAAAATAGATAAAACATGACTTAAAGGTTTGCCAGATGAGAAAATAAAGATTGGTATCCTATAAATCAATTTCTTCAAAGGAAGAGAACACAAAACAAATAGATAAATACTTTTGTTGGATGTGAGGAGGAATAGGCATAAAAATAGGTAACAAATGTGAGATTGAATGAAAAGAGATTGTATAGAAGATATTAATATGTATAAAACTCAACAGGATATGATGCTACTTGAGTATTGATAAATTATATAAATAAGGTGTTACCCTGTATGTCCCCTGTATGGGGGAAATTAGACTCGAGCACTCTCTTAAGCTAACGAGAGGCAGGGTAATTTTAGCTAGGATCTTTTACCCTATGTCTACAGCATCAGGTCAGAGAGCGGCTAGACAAGTTTTAAAGCAACAAATAATATTTTTATTGTGGACAAACAACATGAAAGACACGACATACACTAACTCACTGAGAAATAGAAATGGAGAGTTTTGGGGAGAATGGTCAATATGGCACCTGGTCTCGTAGTCCTGGAGAGAAACGGAGGTTACCGGGGAAGAAGCTCAGCGTGGTTCGCTGAGGGAAGCTCACTGGACAAACTGACAGCAAGGCGGGATGGAAGTCCAAAGTAGTCCAAGCAGTCCGAGGAGGACTTGGAAAAGGGGACCTTTTATAGGGTGGATTTTACCTACAGGCTATGCTATGCTCAGTAAGAACAAAGGGATTTTGTAGCTGGACAAAGGCGTTGGAAAAAGTCAGGTTATACATGATGAGCTTAGCACTAGATGACAATAGTATGGCCAGTATGTAAATGGCCCAACATAAAGGAATGGCTCGCAACTTGGCCGTGCGTCTTTGTAAAGTCGCGCTGAGCAAGGCTGGTTTGCAAGAAGGTGTTCCCTGAAGCGTCGGAGAGGCTTAGGTTGCCTGCCTAGATGAGGTTTGGAATTTACAACCATTAACGGCCATGCCTGATACGTGCTTGTCTGGTGGATCTCTGCAAACACGTGGAGTAGGGTGGCAGAGAAAGGTCAAGTAAAGGCCAAATTATTTGATATCAAGAGATATCTAGTGCTCTCACTAGACATAACATAACCGTGGTAACAAAGGAATCAAGAAAAGTATCTAAGGTTAAGGATAGGATTAATCTGGGAAAATCTTATATAATATTCTCTCTTTTTTTAAATAGAGTTACTTATTTGTGTGACAAGAATGAATGAATATATGCTTTGATAAAGAAGTGATGGAAGAATGATACTGCTTGAGAAGCTACAGCTGATTATATAATTGTGCTTTATATACTATGTATTTTTTATTTGTTGAAATGTTAAAAATTATTCAAAAAATAGATAAAACATCTCAATAAAAATAAAAAGTTCTGCTTATACATTAAAAGCCTGTTTAAAAAAAAATGTCTTTGCTTGCCATTGAAAGGAAAGTAGGGAAGCAGCCTAACCTCCCGTGGAGGAATGTTCCAGAGAGTGACAGGAGCCACTGAAAAAAACCAATTTTGGGGTAACACGCTGAAGTTTCCAAACAGTTTCCAAAGGCAGACCCACATAGCATGCATTACAGTATACAGATGTAATCAAGGCATGTGTTACTACAGCCAGATCTGACCTCTCAAGGAACGGGTACAGATGGCACACAAGATTTAGTTGTGCAAATGTACTCCTGAAACATGGGTATCCAGGCTCAGAACTGAGTTCAGGAGAACACCAAGGCTGCAAGCCTGAGTTTTCAGGGGAAGTATAATCCCCATCCAGCACAGGCAGATTCCCTGTTCTCTGATCTGCCTTTTCACTGACCAGGAACACCTATGTCTTGTCTCAATTAAGTTTTAATTTGTTTGTTGTCATCCAATCTGTTGCTGACAACAGACACTAGGGCAGCTTGCTTGAAATCAAATGAAAAAGAGAGGTAGTATCATCATCACTGAACCCCAAACTCTGGATGACCTCTCCCAGTAGTTTCATATAACCGTTAAATAGCATAGGGGACAAAAGAGGACCCTGAGTGACCCTACAGACCAACGGCCAAGACATCAAGCAGAAGTGCCCCAGCACCACCTTCTTAGCTTGTCCATCCAGGACTGACCAGAACTAGTGCATAACAGTGCCCCAATCCCATCCCAGATAGCTGATCTGGTAGCATACCATGATCAATGGTATCAACCATACACATTTGAGTTGGATGAAACCATCCATTGAAGCTTGCCAGACTGGTTGAGACCTGTGAAATTTTTCAGACTGAACCCTGGCATTTCCGCATAGTCTTGAATTCTCTCCCTTTCTTCTGTTCAGTAGAAAAGAATTACATGGATTTTTCCAAAACTCTACATTTCATCTATTTCACCAAAATCCCTTCTCTTCCATGTTCTTCCTGTCTTGATAATCTTATCACCTCTTCACACTCCCTTTTCATTTTTTTACATGTTCCCATGTGGATCCCAGTAAAAATCCCAGGATAAAGAACTTCAAAAGTCAATATTCTGAGATAGATGAGGAATCTCTCTGCAATTTCTCTGTGGTAGAAAACTGGAGTGCTGACTAGATCCATGGAGGACTACCCACTCATCCAAGTTTTTCTCTGTCCTTTTTTGGTTTAATCGCTTCTATTCTTAGAATTAACAAACCTTTCATTCAGATCTGTGATAATTGCCTAACCTGAAGGCATTAACAAAAATAAAGAAGCAAACTTTTGGTAAAGAATCAGCTGAAAAATGTGAACTGTTAGGTCTGCACCACAGACTATTCCTTAAGCAATTAACAAATGGTAGTTTAATTCTGGGGTTACATTCCAATTTACAGTTCCATGAAAATAAGAAGTGTAGCAAGCTATGAAAAGACAAGCGAAAGCTTCCATCCAGTTCTTAAAACGAGAAGAAAATGGGCAGTAAAGTAGTTCTCCCATGGCATGCCCCTCAACTGCCATCAAAGAACCTGCTGCCTTCTCTCAATCTTCTGGCCACTGTGTTTCTTGCCAAATCCTCCTTAGGTCCTCTAGTTGATTTCTATTGGATAGAAATTAATTAAACAAACCAAGTAGAAAGGATAGACTTTTCTGCCAGAGTGTAGTACACAAACTTGCAAACACCAGTTTTGTCTATAATAATCCGTTTGGTGAGAACCTGAGATGACCAGAAGCCCTAAGGCCAATCAAAACAAAAGAAAAGCTTTCAAACCATTGGTGCATCTTTCAAATGGGAATTGATGACTCTCTAACCTATTAAATTAATTTTTAAATCTAATTCTCCTCTTTGGGGTATTATTGTTACCACGGCTCTGACATGCCTGGTGATAGCACCAGATATCTCTTGATATCAAACTTATTTGGCCTCCACTTGAATTTTCTCTGCCACCCTGCTCCATGTGTTTGCAAGGGCCACCGGACATTCCAATTCCCATTTAGGCAGGCAAATTAATGCCACTCCGTTGCTTCAGGGACCATTTCTTGCAGACACACCTTGCTTAAGCACGACTCTACACAAAGACTCTCGACTGAGAGCCGTCACTTTCTTTATGCTGAGCTATTTGCATACTGGCTATACTATTGTCATCCAGGGCTAAGCTCATCACATAAAACCTGACCTTTTCCAATGCCTTTGTCCCTCTTCAAATTTCCTTTGTTCTCACCGAGCGTGGCATGGTCTGTAGGTATAATCCACCCTATAAAAAAACCCAAGTCCGAGTGCCCCTCAGATCACTTGCTCGGACCACTACGGAACACTACGGACTGCTATCCTGCCTTGCTGTCGGTTTGTCCAGCGAGTCGCCCCCTCAGCGAACCGCGCTGAGCTTTCTTCCTTGCAACCTCCGCTTCTCTCCAAGACTACGAGATAAGGTGCCGTATCACCCATTTCCCCTGAAAATTCCCATTTCTATTCTAGTTAGTCGTGTGCACATGGCATCTTATTCGTTGTTCGTCCTTTAATAAAACTATCATCTTGTTACTTTTAAACTTGTATGGCTGCTCTTCTGACCTGACGCGGTAGACATAGGGTTGCAAGATCCCAGCTAAGTTACCCTGCCTCTCGTTTAGCTAAAGAGAGTGCTCGAGTTAATTTCCCCATCTTGTGTTTTTGCTTGGTTATTTGGGCGTCCCTCCCGGGACCCCCATAATACAGGATAACACTATCTACCCCTACTAATTTGGTTCTATCTGCAAACTCAATAAGCTTGCACTCTATTCCATCATTTGAGTCATTTATAAAGAAGCTGGGTATCTTTATCTTGGATGATGTTCAACAATGAAGATGGTCTGGCTTTTCATTTCTAGCCTTGCAGGAATGCCCTTGCTTGGATGCCTTGATGGTAAGGCATTTAAAGCTTTTCTGAAAGGATAGGGCTATTTTTTTTTCCTGTCTGGCTATTTTTATGCCATTCACCCTAAGCCTAAAGTTGGAGGGCAGATGAACCATTTACCTTTTTGCTCTCACATAAAGGGGGTAATCTAATTTTTTTCAACAGGGTGCCTTGACTTGTTTACATGGCAGTATATTGAGGAACCCATACAGCTGTAGAATTCTGTGATTCTGAGTGATTTGGAAGAACTTTGAATGTTAATCTAGTTTTCTTTAAAGGGCAAGTTGATGGTGATGGTGACAACAATGGTGATGATGAATTTTCAGAATGCAATGAAACTAACTAGCTTATGATCATGGAGAAAATGTTGATCCACCTGTCACACCATGTAGCGTTGCTAGGGGGATGCATGTTTGCTGGCCTCTCATGAATAGAGCCCAGTGATTATTATGTCCTGGTGTCATGTGTCAGGATACTGGAGGGGTGGGTGGTGGATCGAGAGCTATAATAAACTCATGCTGCCCCTTGTTCCTCATCTTTTGCCCTGCAAATCCATCCACCCTCCTGCCTCTGACACAATGTATACTTGCTGGCCTCTTCAATGACAGGTAGGATTTTCCCCCCTTTTTATGTTTTTCCCCTACCCTACACTGTCAGTAGGGGGCTCTGGGAGAATTGGCTTAGTGAGGCATCTTAAATAGGTTGTCCCTTGGCAGATGGGAGCAGAAAAAGCACTGGCCTGGTGAACACCTATGGCATCCATTTGATGAAGGACAGTTCCCTGGAGCTGCTCCTACATGTCATGAAACATGGGGATTGGGCAAAGAAGTTCTCCTTGGGGCTGGCCTGAGGATTTTGACCTCACTTTAGATCAAATGACCTCAGACTTTATCCTCAGGCTTGGCTTCCATTAGTGTCAGGCCAGGGAGCAACCCAAACATGGATTCTTCTTGGAGCTCAGGTGTATCACCCAGGGAGCCTGGGGTGAGGTCTAGAGGAGACTGCAGCTTCACTTAGTCCCAGACCAGCTCTCTCCACTGAGTTGCACATCTTAAGGAATCCTAAATAGGTAATGGATAAATAAAGTTGTCCATTTATTTGCATCCAAGCTTTTATGTGGGGTCTCACTATTTCATGGGTAGGCCAGTAAAAACACACAGATGGCTTAGTGATAGCATATATTTTAATAGGATTCTGATTATTACATTCAGAGGAAGGAGAGATGAGAAATTAAGAAATTTCAAAGGTATGCCATGACTGATTCTTTGAAACTTCAAGTAATCGAGTTTCTCGGTTGTCTTCTACCAAGTGATAGGCCAGTTCTGAGATCCATCTCATTTCTTTGTTCTGTCCAAGAAAAGAGGAAATAAAATATTGTTTTACCCATGCCAGCAAAGAATCAAGAAGATATGAGGTTTCAATTGGCTATTGAATCTGAAATATGACAAATTGCATGAATAAAAATCTCAGCCTGAGATGTGGTTTCTCAGATGACAAAAAAAAGCATTCTGAATTAAACTATTGGAAGTCTCCTGGTGATGTGACACACAAAGAGGTGACAAATCAGTTTCTCTGAAGCAGAGATTTCAGGTGTACTGGTCAGACACATGTCTTTTCCCAAAGGAATTTCAAGCCTTAAAGGTATGAGGTCAATGCTTTCACTTTGAACTAGATCATGAGTATAGCACTTTAGCTCTGACTGCAGTTGCGTATTGAGTAAATAACAGTAAGAACTCTTTTGTCTCATTTGATTGTCCACAGCAGATTTCAGCTTAGTTAACATGCTTCACCTCTTTCTGTTGAGGACCAGGATTGTACAAAATGTCATCTTTTCATGCATAGATGATTGTTTAAACACAGCTATTCACTATCTGATTTTTCTAAACTGGGTTATGGAGTCTCTGATGATTGCAAACTGCATGCATAAACAGCCTCCATTGAAAAGGAAAGTCTGAAAGGGTGTGCATAACAGATGAAAGTTCTGTCACTGGTGCTAAGTCTCTCTTTTGTCAAATGATGATGGGATGGTACTGTCATCAACAGAAGAAACTGCTCATATGTGAACCAGATCTGAATTCCTATTATTAGAGTAGTTCACCCTCACTTTCTTTTTAATCCTCATTGCTGTTGCTACTTATTCAGTCAAAACCTGAGAACCTACCTGCTCTCAACGTTTTAGTTCATCCCTCATCCCGGATAACCCCCAATCTTATTGGATTTTGGAAACTAAGCAAGGTAAGACCTGATCAGGATCTGGGTGGAAGCCCACCAGGGATTAACAAAGAGTTTCTAGATAGGGCTGTGATAGAATTCATGCTCAGATTCTGAAAAGCCACTGAGAGATCCTGGAAGATCCACAAAGAGCACTGTCCCTGCCTTTCCCTGGAGTAGGTCATTAATCAGAGCAACTAAGGCCATTTCAGCAGCATACCCTCACCTGAAACCAGATTGGAGTGAGTCCAGATAATGTGTTTCCTCCAAGAAGGCCTGAAGTAATTGTTACCACATGCTCAAGAACTTGCCCCGAAGATGACTATTTGCAATAAGGAGGTAGTTTCTATATACTTCTGGGTCCAGGGAGGTTCTCCTCAAGAAAGGGCACATCATTGCCTCCTTCAAGTTAGCAGGGACATCCTGAGGCATTTCCCACCCCCTGACCCACTCTGTCAATCTACCCCCGCTAGATTTTATCAGCCCCAAAGGGCAAGGGTCTGTTTCACATGTAACAGGCAGAACTGCTTCAGGCATTTTCTCCAAATCACCAGGTCTCAATAACTGAAACTGAGGCCATAAAAACTGACCAGACAGTATACTGGACAACTCCATAGGCTCTTTAACAAATGCGGTATCAACTGCTGAGCCAATGTAAGCAACTTTTCCTCAAAGTACCTAGCAAGTTTTTCAAAGCAGGAAGTCATGGGTTGGATACCTGAGCTCTCTGGGCCTATACTCAAAAAAACTCCTCACCACTTGGAAATGTCATACTGGGTGGGAAGTTGAAGATGTAGTCCTGGAGATGTAATGTGATTTTCGGGGGGAATGCCTTGCTGTGGCATAGTAGGAACAACAAAGATTTTTTCCTGATTTCTGATTGCATTCACTCTGAGACCTTCTCCACCTGTTCTCTATCTGTCATCCAGCCTACTTCATGGTCCATGGGTCTTCTGTAAACCATCATGAATTATGAGCTTCACAACATAGGATTGGGCACTCAGGAGTGATTGTATCAATAGGCCTTGCCATCTCTATATTCCATAGAAAACTCAAGGCCTCAATAGATTTGCCAGCCCTATTAGCCAGAAAATCCATCAGTTTCCGGGGTGGACCATCTTGGACATATTAAGATGGTCCACCCCGGAAACTGATGGATCACTCCTCCAGGCATCATCTGTTACCATACAACCGAACTTTGTGAGGAAATGAGCTGGCCATCACAAAGAGATTGTTAAAATCTCCCCTAAAAACAAATCATCCTCCACCTGCCTGGCAGCAAAAAATGGATCCAGGTCATGCCCACCTCACATGTTAGACCAACAACATGCTGAGATAGCCCAATGGTTGTTATGGTAGCCATGAAGCCTTGAGCTAGCACTGTCAGGAAATCCTTGGTGTGTATGTTAAAATACCTCAGAATCACAGTCCTAGGATGTTTCAAAGCAACATCCAAAACCACCTCAGCCTGCTCAGGCAAGGAGACTGCTGGGCAGCAGAGTCAGTGTTACACTGGCAGCATGCTTGTTCTGTCTTTCTGGTCCAAAACAAGGTATAAATCCTTGAAACAAGTGCCTGGGCAGATGGATACATTCTTGAAGAACATGGAATTCACATGGATAATGGTAACTTTTCCCCACTGACATTCCAACCTTGGTTGGCACTGTAAGTAGACAAACCTGGGAGACAAACCTGGGAGAGATCAACTCCCCCAAGCTTATCTCCCCAGGTCTCTGGGATACTTCCCAGGTCAGCTTCTTTATCCACAATCAAGTCAAGGATACTGGTTGTTTTATTATGGACTAACCTGGCATTCAGGAGAAGCACCAGGAGATTAGAGGGTGAGCTGGCATTGCAATCTGAATCTTGAGGGATGAGGAAAGGACCAAAACATGGATGGATTTCAGGAATGGACTTGAAGGTACACAATAACAACTTATGTGAATGTGTATGCAAAGCCCTTATTTATAGCCTGTTTATTTTCCCTTCCTTCTTCATTTTCTTTCTCCCCCTCCTTCTCTTTCTTTTCTGTTTCTATTCTTTGTAATCCTACTTTTTAAAATCCTATGAGAATGAAAAAAAAAAAATGGGGGGGTGAAGAGAATACTTCGTATGCATCATCTAGAAGAGAGAAATATTGGCTTAAGTAGACCTTCTTGGGGAGCAGATTGTGTATATGAGACACAACCACTGAAAGCGTCTTCTGTCTAGTTACCATCCCCTTCTCTTCAGGCTGGGTGGGAATACCACAAAGACAGTGGGCAAATGAACTGAAAATGACTCCATAAACACTTAGTATGTGTGAAATATTACTTCTTGAGGAAGACAGGCTCACCATTTACAGCAGCGATATAAGAGATTACAGCTCCCAATGGTCTTGGTTGAACGAGGGCAAAGACCAAGGTAGCAAGTCCCTCTCCTGTTGGAACATTGTGTGAAGCCTCGAAGCTGAACCTGAACGCTTCCTGCACACACAAAGAAAAATCCATGTCTGATTTATTGCATGGAACAAGGTCAATGAAAGTCCAGGAGAATTGACTTGAGCTAGAGATGAAACAGAATTATTTTCCATCTAGAAGGAAAATTAGGGCCTGCATTCAAGGGAAATGCAATACAAGGGATCTTTTCTTCCTATTTCAACTTCAGATGAATTGATCCATGTAACATAATATTTGCCAGCTACTGGGTTCTATGTTTCTCAACCCTTCCGTCTCTTTCATTTCTATCAATTTTAGTTCTCCACAGCTAGCAGTAGAAGCAGCAGCTTTGTTAGATATAGACGAGGAAGAGGGATCACTTGCAAGAAAAATGGGTTGACATTGTAATTCTCTACAGCCTGATAATAGTTTTGTCCAAAGGCACTACTAGGCACGGGCTATTAGGTAAACTAAATTAGATATCAGTTTATTTTTAATTGGCAGATGTTTTGAGGAACAATTAACCACAGTGGCAAAATCAACAGGCACTAGAAGCAGGGACAGAATTTTGTGGGCCCAATAAATCCGGTAAACCCAGTAAGACGACAAACAATGATTGTGATGGGATGCATAGCACCACTGAGGTTGTCGCCTTATCAGAAGGAAGCCTTAAATTCAGAGAGAGTTAAGAATGGAATGAAATCTCTGAAACCATCAAAATCTCTTTGAACAGATTCTGTGTTTGCTCTTTTTAGAGCTCCTTTCCTATATTTAATGCATTTGAATGGACGAATAGTGAAGGCAATCTAAACCTACCCACATCTACTGTTTGAGAAATCAATCCTTTTCGTACATGAAAGTCATAGGAGAATAAATGCATGCATACCACTGAAGTCCTCCACAGCTTCATCATAAGCATCTAGAACAGCTTGGTCATCATCCTGAAACTCAGCCAAAGCTTCCAAGGCCTCCTGCTGAGGTTTCCTTTCCTCTTGATCCAATCCTGCATCGTCAGCCTGGACACCACATAAGAAGGCAACTGCAAAAAGAAGGCAAAGGAATTTCATGGTTGGGAGAATCTGCACCAGTCTCACTGTAAAGAGTGACTATGACAGACTCACAACAGTGACACATTTGTGGGAAGAGGCATTGGCCATATATAAAGGATGGTGAACTGGAGCAGAGCCAAGGTGGCCTCTCTGTAGACAATGTTTTATTGTCTTTTTATTGGTATCCTTGATAAAGGCTCAAGATAAGATTTAGTATGACACCTTAAGTTGTTTTGTTTTTTAGGTGTCAGTTCTCTTTGATGTTGCCCACACTTTCTCTGAACTTCCCTCAATATTCCAGTATTCTCTGTTTACCCTATTGCTGATAATTCCCTTGCTCACCATCTGCTGGGCTGTTTAATTCCCCCTTGGCCAGCAGACAATCTGCTGATTGTTACTTAGTGGAAAGAGTGTGGTCCTACTGCAATGGCAAGACTGGAGATCTTTCATTCTGTTCAGTGTTCTTTTCTGACATTTTAAGATTTCAGGATATGGCTGTCTTTTCCGCTGTTCTAGATGTTACCACGGTTCTGACATGCCCGGTGATAGCACTAGATATCTCCTTGATATCAAACTTGTTTGGCCTTCACTTGACCTTTCTCTGCCACCCTGCTCCACATGTTTGCAAGGGCCACTGGACAAGCATGTAAACAGGAGCGGCCGGTAATGGTTGGACATTCCAATCCCCACTTAGGCAGGCAGATTAATGCCTCTCTGTTGCTTCAAGGACCATTTCTTGCAGACACACCTTGCTTAAGCGTGACTTTACACAAAGATGCTCGGCCCTGAGCCGGCACCCTCTCAATGCTGAGCCATTTGCATACTGGCTACACTATTGTTATCCAGCGCTAAGCTAATCGTGTAAAACCTGACCTTTTCCAACGCTTTTGTCCCATTTCAAATTTCCTTTGTTCTCACCGAGGATGGCATGGCCTGTAGGCACAATCCACCCTATAAAAGGTCCCCAATTCCGAGTCCACCTCGGACCGCTCTGGACTTCCACACTGCCTTGCTGTCGTTCAGTCTGATGAGCTCCCCTCAGCGAACCGCACTGAGTTTTCATCTCTGCAATCTTCCACCTCTCCAGGACTATGAGAAAAGGTGTCGTATCACCCATTTCCCCCAAACTCTTTTTTCCAATTTCTAGATAGCTGTGTGTTTGTGTTGTCTTTTCTGTTGTTTGTCCTTCAATACAAATATTAATTTACTATTTTAAAACCTTGCCTGACCGTTCTTCTGACCTGATGCTGTACACATAGGGTTGCAAGATCCCTCCTACATTACCCTGCCTCTTGCTAGCTTAAGAGATGCTCGAGTTAATTTCCCCATCTTGTGTTTATATTTGGTTATTTGGGTGTCCCTCTCGGAACCCCCAGAATACAGGGTAACATAGACTTGTAGTTTATTGCAACTGGTTGATTTACAGTTGTGTCATTCATATTCTGGTCATCTTTTAATGAACTCAGAGCATCTCACATTTGATCCACAGGGATTCTGTTTTTAACTGGGAAGGCAGAAGGTTACTCATGAGGCAGGAAAGCAACAGGGAAGTGAAACTCAGAATTTTCCTTTATCTTCCACCCTTGGAAGTAAAGCATCACATAGGACAGGACCTTATCTGTTTTGGCCCCAATTGAGAAACATCCTTCCATTGGAAGCTTGACTGCCCTTATTTCTGTGGCAAGTTAAAATCTTGATTTAGGAGTGGGACAAAGCTTTGGAAAGGTCAGAATTTAGCATGATTGAGTTAAGTCCGAATTGACAAAGAGTTAGCCAGTATGTAAATGCAGGGTGCCTGACAGTTGAGTATTTAGCTTGCCAGGTTGCCTGCTCAGGGCAAGAAGTTCTTTGTAAACAGTGTGCATACATAATGAAGGTGTTTGTAGAGAGGTCTCCTAAAGCAAGGATCTGGCTATTTCTGGCCTGCCTGGGTGGAGAATGGAATGTCCAGCAATTAATGGTCGCGCCTAGTCTGTTATTGTTCGGGGGCCTCATGAACACATGGAGAGGGGTGGTAGAAGACAGCCAAATTATTGATATCAAAATTCTATCTTTATGCTATCTACAAGGAGGTCTAACCTGCAGTAACAGATCTTTTATGGCAAGCAACACCTTCCTGTTCCACACTACTGTCTAATATACAGCATATCCCCCATCCTGATTTTCATCCTGCAACCCTATAAT
Organism: Ctenosaura bakeri; assembly: GCA_948474755.1. Taxonomy (NCBI): domain Eukaryota; kingdom Metazoa; phylum Chordata; class Lepidosauria; order Squamata; family Iguanidae; genus Ctenosaura; species Ctenosaura bakeri. The sequence goes on from CAOLHI010002983.1 coordinate 94,344, forward strand.
AGGGTTGCCAGTTCAGGGTCACCCCCATTTCTGAAGTTTCCAGGCCAAAATCTGAGACCTTGGGACAGCCCTTAGTGATAGCATTAAGCATTATGGCTTAGGTACTAACCACAGTTGTTCACAGCTTGTCATTCAAAAAGGGACTGTTCTCAGATCAAGATAAAATGAAGGGATTATTGTTTCTAACCTACCTAGGGAGATAGGATAATAGCATTTAATCTAGCCAAGTTGCTTCTAGCCTGAAGCTGGAACAGAGCAGAATGGAAGGTGAGCCCCGGTACTACAATGAAAGAGGAAGCTACCTAAGTAAATTTATAGATCTCCCTCCCAAGCATCTTTTTCAAATTGTGCCAATGAAATAATTAAGCCTTTCAAATAACAGCAAGCTAAGCTGGAGATCTGCAAACAGCCCTTTCCCCTTGCCTGAAGATAACCCAGGCAAAACTGGAGAATTTGCATCATCATTTCTTGCTTCAAGGGGATGTGCAACAACTGGAGACACAGTGCTAGCTGCTGACATCTGGCAAACCTACTAGAAAACCTCACAAGCTGAGCTATTCTCAAAGTTTAGGGATCTGTATTCCTCCAAGTCACCTGAAAATATTATGGTAGAGGGAAGGAATATCTTATAGTGTCAGAGATTAGAAGAGTTTGCATGCAAAGAGAGAGGAGGTATAGCATCTAGAATTTGCAAACACTTATTCAGAGTATTAACAAAAGTTCTTCCCCTTTTTTTTGTACATTTTAATTACTGTCTGTATGTTCATGTTCTTCTCTGTCTTGGCAATTGGGTAATGTGGCATTATGTGCCTCGTTGTTTCGGACCTTTGTCATTTCTGACTTACAGTGACCCTATCACAGTGTTTTCTGGGTCTGATACATCCAATGTCATCCAGTTGGCTTTCATGGCTGAGCAGAGAATCAAACCCTTCTCTCCAGAATTGTAGCCCAATGCTCAAACCACTACACCATGCTGGCTCCCATTATGTGCTTGCAGACAGAATGATTTGCTTTTATTATGTGCCTTCAAGTCATTCATTTCCAACTTATAGTGACCCTTTGGTGAACCTGTCATGGAGTTTTCTCGGCAAGACTTGTTCAGAGGGGATTTTGCCTTTGCCTTCCTCTGAAGCTGTGAGAGTGGGACTTGACCAAGATGACCCCGTGGATTTCCATGACTGAGCAAGGAGTCAAGCCCCGGTCTCTTAGTCCAGTGCTCAAACCCCTACACCACACTGGCTATCCTTATAATAATCCAATACAAGAATACAAGAACATAAAAGCATTAATAAAAGTATAAATACAATATACAAAGAAAATTAATTTATGAAATTCCTTACATGTAATAATGATTTTGCTGCAATTGTAGAAAATCTATGTGGTGTAGTAGTTTGAGTTCTGATCTAGGGAACTGGGAGACCAGGGCTTGAATGCCCACTTGGCCATAGCAAGCCACTGGGTAACTTTCGGCAAATTACACTCTCTCCACCTTAGAGAAAGGCAATGGCAAAGCCCCATGATAGGTTCACATGAGGGTTATCATAAGTTGGAAATGACCCAAAGGCATAAAGCAGCAAAGACAATAGTAGCTTTAACACTATATTTTGAATAAATGTCTATAGATAGTCTTGGGTCCTTTCTGATCAGGTCTTCTAATTCTCTAGGTGAAAAAGAGAACCTCATTTACACCTACAAGAATGCAAATACTGGCTGAGGTCCGGTTGTTGTAGTAAAACAGGGTAAGTTCCTTCCTTCCTTCCTTCCTTCCTTCCTTCCTTCCTTCCTTCCTTCCTTCCTTCCTTCCTTCCTTCCTTTCTTTCTTTCTTTCTTTCTTTCTTTCTTTCTTTCTTTCTTTCTTTCTTTCTTTCTTTCTTTCTTTTTTTCCTCTCTTTTTTATTTTTTGCTGTTATGTATTGGGAGTGGCAACCTTTGCCTGCTTAATTGACTGGCTAGTTAGCTTGCATGTCTATTATAGGCATAATGGGGACTGGCTAGAGTAAACTTCCTGTTGTTTGGTCAACATCCACTTCCCCTTGCATGTTCTCTTCCTCTTCCTTTTTTCTGTTCCTCAGCTTCCCTGCAAGCATGTGGCCTCCAATCCTCACATGCTTTCCTGTAAGTATGTGAGTTCTTATTTTAGTCTTATCTTTCTTCAAGAATTTGAACCTGTGTAAACTATGCACAAGGTTTTGTGAGTAAATCCTTTTTACATATTTTTAACCAAACTTTTTGTGTTTATTTTGAGCTAGATTAAGTGTGTCTGGGAGAAGATAAAATGGGACTAGTAAACTGTTCAACTTCTGCCTGTGCATTACAAAACACTTCGTCGATTGGGAGACTTATTACTAAAACTCTCTCAATTCCCCAACATTATGCAACGGATGTGTTTAGTTCATGGTTGCATAAACAGAACTGCACAAATTTAAACATTTTGCATGCAATTGCATCTCTTCAGAGGGTGCTTAACTATTTTTTCAGTGTCTTCAGTGTACCGTTTAATTTACTAGGGTTGATGAATTCCATTCTGAATTCCCCACTGCATGAGAAGACAATAAGCATGAACATTTTCAAGTACATAAAAAAATGGGACCGTGCAACCACTGCACCAGTATGAGAGTGTAGATTTCCATTACACAGGCACAATTTAGGATATCAGTCATCTTAACCGCCACTGAAAATATTATATGTACCAGACAGACCACGCTGTTTAAGGTAATTCCAGAAAAGGGGTAACACAACTGGAAAGCCTCCTTCCCTGACCACGAGCTGCTGGCCACAAATAGCATGAGAGTTATCTGAAGGACAACCTCTGAAGATGAGCACAGTGCATGAGCATCATCTTCATGACAGTAGGCACTTGGCATTGAAAGCATGTGAGACTCTGAAAGTATGGACTTGTGCTTGTGGTTTCAGCTGTGTTCAGAAATTAACCAAAATTAACCAAAATTATGTTAAGAAATGGACCAAAACTCCAGAAAAAATCATCTGGTTCCATTCAACAGACTGGTTACTGTACTTTGCATACATTGAAAATTCTGAACATTTTCTAAAAGTAGCCAGTGTGCAATATCATACAGATAAGGCCTCTTCTTGGTACAATGAAAGACACTCCTACATGTAGCTCCATTAAAAAAAAAAAACTCAGATGTTAGGTAGACCATGGATGGAAGGCTGCACAGTTCCCACCTGTCTGTAGATCCTTTGAAATCAGTCAGAAAAAGATAACTACATTATTACTTAGAATCCTCTCAGTAAATAATGATGAGATGATATCTAGGGTGTGCCAGCTGCTAGGTGGGAAGATAAACAGCCCAGCAGATGAGAAGCAGGGCGTTTATTAGAAAATGGTAATAGGGTAAATAGTTTGTGAGAATGAGAAAGTCCTTTCATGGGACAACATCAAAGAGAACTCATTCTTTTGGAATAAAGCAAGTTTTTTTTACCATACCAGATCTTATCTGGCATCCTATTCCAGCATGCAGACTGAAAAATCAATGAAACATTGTACATGGAAGGCTCCCTTGACATCCTTCCAGCTAGCTGTTTTTTGTAGTAGTCGTTGTTATCTCAATTTTCTCCCAGTAATGGGATTTCAAGATGGTAACAGAGTATTTGAAGCAAAACAAATTAAAAAGAATACAGAAGCATGAATAAAAGTATAAATATAAGATATAAAGATAACTAAATAATTTATAAAGTTATAACATTAAATATCAAAAATATTAAAATGCATTTAAAAGGCAATGTAGAGATCTTTAAAACATCCAGTACTAATTCTTTCCTTGAAGACATCTCTGTTGTTTAGCCCATCTCTGCGATTCTTTGCAGGAATGGTGAGAAATCAAGCAATCAGGATGATCCTACATTTATGTCTCTGCAGTTGCTTTCTTTTGTGGGCCAATAGAGCTGATGATGCACCAATTCAAGAGCGATAGGCCATTTCCACACTAGACTATTACTCCTCTTTCAACATCCTTTGGAATCCTGGGGTTTGCAGTTTAGGGAGAGACCTTTGATGATAATAGTGTTATAACAGTCTAGTGCAGAAATGGCCAAAGAGGCATCTTAGGAAGGCTTCAGAAGCTTTGAATGAGCATTGGAACCATTGCATATGCATTGCCTACAGAAATGATGGAGTGATCAGACAGAGTTCATTTGGTGTTGTAATGTGAATGTTCTGACAAGTTATAGCTATGCTGGGATAAACATGTGTGTGCCCGTAGATTATGTAGGCGGTGGTATAGAGTCACCAGTCAGCAAAACTAACACTGGAACCTATGCAAGTACTCTAAGGTTACATTAGTTCTGAATCTGCCCATGATAGAGAACTGAAACTCCCAACTGCCACTACTTCCTGGTGATCCCTACTTATCCTCCTCTGGCATGTTCTCCATCTTGCCTAAGCTGGCTGTAGGGACCTGAGCATTAAATGTGTTTTCCTTCATGGCAACACAAGCAAAGTACTTCTTCAAAAGCAAAAGAGAAAAAATGGTGGAATGTACAGAAGACAAGACAGTCATTGGGTCTGTAGGGCTATTTAAAAGATTCAATGAGTTCACAAATGGATGAATATGACTTATATCAATAAGCATGAACTACCGTAACCAGCAGAACCTCCATACCCAAAGACCACATACCACATACCACGGATTCTCAAGTCATGTAGATGTTTCCTTTCAGACAGACCTGTTACAATCATCATCTCAGTTTTCCTTTCTTCCCAAAAACATTTTGAAAACAACAACAACCAATTAATTCCCCATTGAATTTGTAAAGAAATGGCGACATTTTGCCGATGTCTTGTCAGAAACCAATCAGAATACAATCTTCACACATCTCCTTTCCTCTGATTTACTTAATGAAACAAATCCAGTGGGACTAGAAAGTAAATTTAATGAAGAGTCAGACATTTCTAACTCACTTCACTCACTGTCAGTATTCCCTTCCAAATATTCCCTGCTCAAACCAGCTGCCCTTCTTAGCCTGCAGGTACAGCTTCCTGAATTGATGATTACAGAGTCTGTTTGACACTTGTCTTTTGTAATTATTTTTTTTCATTTCCCACAAAACCAAATAGAGTTACAAACTGGTGATGAAAACTTTGGCTGGAAGGAATTCACTCAACTTAATTTACCTACCATTTACATGTAGAATTACATACACTGGTATAAACAGAGGAAAGCGGGGGTATCCAGGATTTGTAGCTGCGTAGATGCATCAAGAACAAGGCTGGCAAATGTCCAAACACAGTCAAAACAGGGAAGACAGGATTACGGAATTCCTTTCTCCCTAGAGTTTTAAAATCTACAGAGGAGGACTGCCCTCATCTAGGAAAAAAGGCTTAATTTCACATTTAGGAAACTAAATTCTGGTCTCTGGAGTCTCTGGAACAGCAGAAAACAAGCCCTCTCCCTCCTCTACATGGCATCCCTTCAAATACTTACACATGGCTATCATGTCCTCTCTTAACCTTCTCTTCTGCAGACTAAACATACCCAGCTCTCTAAGTCTATCCTCATAGGGCATGGCTTCCAGGCCTCTCACCATTTTGGTTGCCCTCCTCTGGACTTGCTCCTGCTTGACCATGTCCTTCTTGAATTGGGGTGCCCAGAATTGGACACAGTATTCAAGATGAGGTCTAACCAAAGCGGAGTAGAGTGGTACCAGTACCTTCCTCGATTTAGAAACCATACTCCTATTGATGCAGCCAAGAATTGCATTGGCTTTCTTGGCTGCCGCATCACACTGCTGACTCATGTTCAGCTTGTGGTCTATGAAGACTCCTAGATCCCTTTCACACGTACTGCTGTCCAGCCATGTGTCCCCCATCCTATACTTCTGTGTTCCATTTTTTTCTACCTAAGTGTAGGACGTTACACTTCTCTCTGTTGAATTTCATTTTGTTCGCCTTGGCCCAGCACTCCAATCTATCCAGGTCATTTTGAATTTTGATCCTGTCCTCTGGCGTATTAGCAACCCCTCCCAATTTGGTGTCATCTGCAGATTTGATGAGCATGCCCTCTATTCCTTCATCCAAGTCATTGATAAAAATGTTGAATATCACTGGGCCCAGGACCGAACCCTGTGGCACCCCGCTAGTCACTTGTCTCCAGGATGAAAAGCAGCCATTTGTGATCACCCTTTGGGTTCGGTCGGTCAACCAATTACAAATCCAACTAACAGTAGCCCTGTCCAGCCCACATTTTACTAGCTTCGTTGCAAGAATGTCATGGGGAACTTTGTCAAAGGCCTTACTGAAATTGAGATATGCTACATCCACAACATTCCCTTCATCTATCAAGCTAGTAACTCTATCATAAAAAGAGATAAGATTAGTCTGGCATGACTTATTTTTGAGAAATCCACGTTGACTTCTCATGATTACCGTTTTGCTTTCTAAGTGATTAGAAACGGACTGCTTAATGATCTGCTCCAGGATCTTTCCGGGTACTGATGTCAGGCTGACTGGGCGATAATTATTTGGGTCCTCTTTTTTTCTCTTCTTGAAGATGGGGACAACATTTGCCCTCTTCCAGTCTGCTGGAACTTCTCCTGTCCTCCAAGATTTCACAAAGATTATAGCAAGTGGTTCCGAAATGACCTCTGCCAGCTCTTTCAATATCCTAGGATGCAATTCATCTGGCCCTGGAGACATGAATTCATCCAATGTGGCCAGGTATTCCTGTACCACCTCTCTACCTATTATGTGCCTCATTTCTCCTGCTTCCTCCCCTGCTCCCCAACCAGCAGGTTGAGTGCTTGTATCCTTCTGGGAAAAAACGGAGGCAAAGAAGGTGTTAAGTAGTTCTGCCTTTTCTCTTCCCCCTGTGAGTAATTTGCCATCTTCTCTGCGCAGTGACCCTATCGTCTCCTTCTTTTTCCTTTTGCTGAGGACATATTTAAAAAAGCCCTTTTTATTGTTTTTAATGTCTCTGGCCAGCCTAAGTTCATTCTGTGCTTTAGCCTTTCTGACCTCCTCCCTACATCTCCTGGCAACTTGCTTAAATTCTTCTTTGGTGGTTTCCCCCTTCTTCCATTTCCTATACATGTTTCTCTTAACTCTTAGCTCAGCTGAGAGTTCTTTAGTCAACCATTCTGGTTTCTTCAGATGCCTTCCATTTTTCTTCCTTATTGGCACTGTTTTAGACTGTGCCTTCAGTATCTTCTTTTTAAGAAACTCTCATGCCTCCTGAACTTCTTTCCCTTTCACTATTCTTGACCATGGAATTCCAGCCAGCAGCTCCCTAAGTTTACAGAAGTCTGCTTTTTTAAAATCTAAGATGAGTGTCTGGCTACCCTTATCTTCTCCTTCCCACTGAATGCCAAATTCCAACAGGGCATGGTCACTCCCCCCTAAAGATCCAACCACTTCTACCTCATTAACAAGGTCATCCCTGTTGGTCAGGATCAGATCTAGAATATTTGATCCCCTTTTGGCCTCTTCCACCTTCTGGACCATGAAGTTGTCCGCAAGACAAGCAAGAAACTTGCTGGACCTTTGTGTCTTGGTAGAGTTTGACTGCCAGCATATATCCGGGTAACTGAAATCTCCTATTATTACTGTATCTCTCCTTTTTGAATGTGCAGTCATTTGGTTGAGGAAGGCATCATCCAAGTCCTCAGCCTGGGTTGGAGGTCTGTAGTAAACCCCCACCAGAATATCTCTATTGTTTCTCGCTGCCTTAATTCTTACCCAAATGCTCTTGATCTGGCTTTCTGGGTTTAAGTCCTGGATCTCTTCACAGGTGAAAACATCCTTGATATACAAGGCTACTCCTCCTCCTTTCTTGTTTGGTCTGTTTTTACAAAATAGGCTATACCCCTCTATTCCTATATTCCAATCATGAGACTCATCCCACCAGGTCTCAGTGATACCTATCAAATCATATTCATTTTGTTGTACTAGGAGTTCAAGTCCATTCTGCTTGTTTCCCATACTCGGTGCATTAGTGTAGATACACTTAAGTCCCCGGGCCCTTCCTGCAAATCCTGTACTATTGTTTCTACTCCTCCTGCCATTGGCTGCTTTTACTACTTGTCCAGTATCATTTGGGCCTTTTCCCCCTGCACTCGCTGAGTCCTTGACCTGAATAATATTGTCTCCCTCCACAGTGGAACTTAGTTTAAAGACCTCTTAATCCTCCTTGCGAGACTGTTTGCAAAAACATTCCTGCCAAGTTTTGTGAGGTGCAGCTCATCCCTCACCAGAAGCCCATGTTCATGGAAATTCAGGCCATGTTCCAAAAACCCAAACTGTTGCCGGTGGCACCACGTGCGGAGCCAGTTGTTGACCTCTGCTATTGCCCTTTCCCTGCGTGCACCATATCCTTGAACAGGTAGGAGAGACAAAATGACCACCTGTGCACCAAGGTCCTTAAGCTTCATCCCCATAAGCTCATAGTCCTTTGCGATGTGGTAAAAGCTGCTCCTTGCAGTGTCATTGGTTCCGACATGAACCAAAATGAGGGGCTTATGGTCAGTGGGTTTGACCAGCCTGGTTAGCCTCTCCATTATGTGGTTGATCCTGGCCCCAGGAAGACAGCAGACCTCTCGATTGAGCTTGTCTGGTTTACAAATGTATGCACCAAGCTCAGTGTTGTGAATTCAGACTGGTAGCCATGGCTCTTCAGGACCTGAGCCAGGATTCACCCACAGCCTGATCTAGAGATTTTTGTTAACCCCTGGTGGGACTCCCACCCAAGTCCTGATGAGGCCCAACACTTATCCAATGAGATTGGGGGTTATTGGGGGTTTGAAGTAAAGTGCTGAGAGAAGGTAAGTTTTCATTCTTTAAGTAGGAAACAGTGATGAGGAGAAACAAAGAGAGAGAGAATGAACCATTCTGTTCGTCTAAATTCTGGTCTGGCTCACACACAAAGAGATTCTTCATTGGATCTCAACAACACCCTGGGATTATATGAACAGATTGGGGAAGAGAGAGAATTGCACCAATGACAATTACAATCAGAGGTGGAATGATGGAGACATGACCTAATTTTCCAAAAGTACAACTGCTCTGCATTAAGTGAGAGGTTCTTTCACGTGGCCAGGAGACTTTAATTTACTTTGATTTAATTCAGAATGCCTATGTTGTTGTCATCTGAGAAACCACATCCCAGTCAGAGATATTTCTTCATCCAATTTGCCAGATTTCAGATTCAAGACACAATTCAAACCCCATGTCTTCTTGATTCTTTGCTGGCAGAGGTAAAACGATCTTTTGTTTCCCATTTTCTTGACCAGAACAAATAAATGAAATGGATCTCAAAACTGCCGCATCACTTGGTTGTTGGTAGAAGAGGACTGAGAAACTCAGTTAGTTTGAGTTTCACAGGATCTATCACGGCATACATTTGAAATTTCTTATTTCCACCACCTCTCCTTCCACTCTTTCTAATAGTCATCATCAAAATCATATTAAAAAGTATCCTATCCTTTAGCCATACTTTTCAACATCTGTGTTTTGCCTTTTTGTTTCCCCCATTATCATAAGATAAATAGTTTCATTTCATTCTAAAAAACCGTCGTCATCATCATCATCATCATCATCATCATCATCATCATCATGTTGTTCTTTAAAAGAAATATGCAAATATTCCTAATCACTCAGAATCACAGTGTTCTAGTGTTCAATGGGTTCTGCGGTGCATTATGATATATACAAGTCAAGGTAACCCACTGGAAACACCATGAATGCATGTGTGACGGCGAAAAAGTGAATGGTCTGGGATTTCTCAGACAAAAGAAAAAAATCAATATAGGTTTTTGTTTTCATAAAATGTAGGTTTTGCATTTGAACAAAGCTGTATTTTTGTCAAGATTTTTATTTTCAGAGGGGAGGTGTTATTTGGCAGTTTTGAGCTGAAAAATTAGCCCACTTGTTAGAAACTAGACATTACAATAAGGTCTCATGAGTGTCTTCTGGATGTTTTGGGGGCAGTGAAAAAGAGGCCAGGTTCACATGTTGGCCAAGTGACACTCCTTTCTTCCTTCGAAGCAAAGGGAGTTGGAAATGAGTTTTTCCACCACACTTCTAGTGAAACACAGAAATCTTCCAATGCCAAGTCCTAAGCTGTCTGTGGCTACCCAGAATAGCTGCCTGGAGGTGATACTGGGATGGCTGAGGATCAAGACATTCAAGCCAAATGAAAGGGTCAGGTTATTGAGACCTACTTTGGAGATGGAGATGGTGTGAAGCCTGGTTTGTTTTCTTGGTGGGCTTAAGAGACAGTGTCTCTTCTATTTCTTTGTTCCCTCCCCTACCCCCACGCCCAGTTACTTATGGTCCTCATGTGACAATTATTTGCATTAGATCTCCAAAATTGTTCATTTACATTAATGAGACTACTGATTTCAAATCACTATTTCAAAGTGTTTTTAAGATTCATATTTATTCAGAAGAATGTAGCCGCTGTAATAATTTCAAGCATTTCTCCCAACCATGATCTGTTTGAAAGAAATAGAGAGAAAAGCTGACTTCTCAGGAAGTGATGTAGGATAATCTTTCTGTGGTCCAGTTAGATTGTTTTAGGTCAGGTTTCAAGAGAACAGCAGGGCCAGCTTACATTTTCCTCTAAAAAAGAAAAGAAACTGTTAAGTACATATATCTTTTTCTTGGAGATATAAGGAAAGTACTTCTTCAAAAACCATGCAGTAAAAAATGGAAGCGTATATAGGAGACAAGATAGTGACTGGGTCTGCAGCATCATTTCAAAGACTGGGTGAGTACACAAAAGGATGCTCAATTTGACATCTCTCAAAGAGCATGAATTAACGTTCCTCCTTTTTCTCCTTCAAGTGTGACCAAAGGCAGCTTCCAACTATAAATTAGAAACATTCAAAACATTTAAAACTATTAAAAACATTAAAAACGTATAAAATTAGCAAATCCCATCATAATGTGCAACTTTTAAAGCAAGTTAATAAATGAATGAAAAGCTCCCCAGCTCACATAAAGGCCTATTAAAGAAGAAATGTTTTCATCTGCCAGAGAAAGGAGACCAGCCAGGGGGTCAGCCCAGCCTTCTGTAGTAGAGTATTCCACAGGGTGGGAGCAGCCATTGAGAAGGTTCGCTCCTGTGTCCTCACTAGGTGAGCCTGGGTTGGTAGCAGGACCAAGAGAAAGTCTTCCCCTGCAGATCTTAGGGCTCTGGCAGGTTTGTGCAGGGAGATACAGTCTTTCGAATAGCCAAAGCTAGGCCATATAGGGCTTTATAGGTCATAACCAACACTTTGGATTGTGCCCAGAAATGGGCAGATAGCCAGTGGAGCTGTTTTAACATGAGACTTATACCACAGAATCTCAGGTCATATAATGGGATAGGTGTTTGTTTCAGGTGAAACTGTTACATCTTTCCGTCCACTTCACAAATATTTTGAATAAAACAAACAAATTATTCCCCATTGAATTCCTAAAGGAATGTCCAAAGTTTGTCCATGTCTTCTCAGCAGCCAATCAGTACAATCTTCACACATCTCTCTTCCCCTCATTTATTTCATGAAACAGATCCAGTGGGACTAGAAGCTCAGTCTCAATGCAGACTCACCCATCTCTACCTCGCCAGACCAAACCAGAAGGCCCCCAAGTCACTGGGGGAGAGGGGTACAAGACAACCTCAAATGGAATTGGGGCATTACCATTCATTGCCACAACCACCACCCCCGCTGCCGAAAATCCCCTGCTTGAAGCACCTGCCCTTCTTGGTCTGCAGGTAGAGCCTCCTGAATTGATGAGAACATAATCTGTTTGACAGTTGTTTTTATAGCCAAATTCAGTTTAATAGAATATTTCTATTTTTTTAACCACTGGAATAATAGGAATATTGAAAAAAAATAAGGGTATACTTTTTAAGTGGATATGAAGGCATGGTATCATGGATGGCTTCCTTAAAGTTGGGACTAAAACCTGGGCCCTTTCCGCCTGGCATTTGCCATGCAAAAGGGCACCTGGAGTGTTGCACAATTGTGAGGAGCGATTTGCACAACACACTCACAATAGTGTGACACTCCAGGACCCGACAAGTGCTGATTGCACACCTTAAATGGTGCATGATTGTGCATTGCTCCCAGGCCCCGCACACACTTACCTGGCATGCAGAGCCTCCAGAGCTGCACCAGTCACGCTTCCTGCCCAAGCGCAGCCTGGGAAACTCCCAGGCTGCACTGCAGAAAGAAGAGGTGGAGCTCTCATGTGAGCAGGCAGCTCGTGCAGAGCTGAAGCAGCAGGGACATGAGAGCCTCTCGCCAGAGGCTGCTTGCACGATCCCTGCACCCTAGCGCCAAAAAAAGGTAAGGTGTGGAAAGGGCCCTGGAGAGGACCCAGCTCCCCACTAACATGGAAATCCCCAATTGCCACTGGGTTAGTCACTAAGAGATTTCAATTTTAATCAAAGAAAAGGAACAAAACCAGAACATATCCAGAGGAATTCATGCATTTAGATCATTTCTTCATTTTACTCTTTGCAATGCATGCCCCCTATTTTAAGATAGGGAACCTGGGGATCCTTAAAACAAAACTAAGATCACCTATTCCACATTCATAGTCCTGCCCTTTCTTTCAAATATTTGGATTGAGTTTCGGTGAAGAAGATCAACAGGATCAACCTCGCATGTATATGAGAACCAAATTGTGCAATCATTTGATGCAATAGGTGAGTTAAATGCAGACACCACATCCAGATAGGTTTGTACAAGACTTTACAGATACAGATGTCATGTATAGTAATGTGTACCTCAAAATAATTGAAAAGAAAGTATTATTTAAAAGATATGACTTATAGTTTTAAAAAATTACTAAAATACTTGCTTTTCTCTAACTACCGATCCAATAAAATGTTGAAAAGTCATCTTTCTGAATTAGTCCTTGTAGACATGGCGTAGCCCTTTCTTTCTTGGACACTTTTTTCTTCTGAAAAGAGTCCTGTCAAGGATATCTCTGTAGCAAGAGATGGGTGTTCAGAGAACACTGTCTTGAATGAAAACATAGAAAATCCTGAGGTGAACACATTCAATGTCTATTTCATGTGGGTGTCATGTTAAAAAAGAAGGGCTCTTACCATTTTGTTTTGCAGCAAGAGATGGCAATACCACAGATTCCAACAGAGTCTTCAGATTTACAGATTTTTTGGCATGTATAACCTTGGGCCAAACACTCCTCCCTTAATCTCTTGCTTTCTTTAGCAGCTGGAAAGGGAAGTGAAAAATGTTATTAGACTTATGCTTTTCTTTCATATGTTCTAAACATCAAACACCTTACTATTGTTTATAACCTATTATGCTCACTGAAGCACAAGGTTTAGTGAAGGATTTTTATGACATGCTCCCCCTAAAAAATGAGAAGGATCCCACATCACAGTCAGATCATTTAAATCGACACTGACACAGTGGTGCGGCTGTTATGCTAAACTCTATGTCTACTGAGTACCAGTATTATGCAACTGACTGCATGTCTGCCAATACACTTGCTGATTTCCCCAAGTCTTGCCAAGAAAATCCTGTGACCAATTGGCAGTAGGCTTGCCATGTTGGACACAACTTGAAGGCACACAACAACAACAACAACAACAACAACAACAACAACAACATCTCCCTAATGGAGAATGGGAGGAGGGGATGCAGTGGCAATGGTGACAGGGATTGAAACTTCTCTGCCTTCTTCTGCCATGCTCCTTCAGAGAGATGAGAGTCATTTGGGGAGACTTAAAGCCCTTACTTGGACAGCCATCAACCAAGAGCAGTGCTGAAAAGATAGTGACAAGAAGCCAGACCATCTTTATTTTTGAAAGCCAACCAGGATCTCAAGCTGGACAACAAGAGAGGGAGGTTCTCCCTATGCTGGAAAAGTGAATGTTCATTTATATATACAGCACCAACACATAAAGCCTGAACATTAATGATTGTTATGCACTACATAACATCATGTACTGCATTCAGATCTTGGTGACCAACACCTTCAGAAGATGCACTGTACAATTCAAGGGAAGTGCGCTATGGAACAATGACCTAATGAATTTCCTAGATTCACTGGATTGAAATAATAGGTTCATTTTCTTGGGTGAAAATCATTTGGCTAGAAACAAACAGGACTATTCCAGGTTCTCTGCTATTAAAGACAGCAGTATGACTCTATGGTAGAACTGATGCCTGGGATGAGAGTAAGCTTTAGTTGAGTTGCTGGCACTGCCAATGGAGATCAGTGTAAATCTTACTGGTAGTCTCCCCCAGTAGAGTAGCAGCACTGGAACAATTAGATTTACCTCTGTGTTAAGACACCACTCAGCCATTGATTTAATGTTTTTGTAGTGGGCCATCATGTAGTTTCCAACTTATGACAACCCTAAGGTAAACCTGTCACAGGGATTTCTTGGCACGATTTGTTCAGAGGGGATTTTCTCAGCCTTCCTCTGAGGCTGGCTGACTACCGGATGATACAATAGTGATATCAAAGTGTATTTTCCTGGATGCCCTTACCACCACACAGTAATTCAGTTGGTTTCACACCAAAGTTAATACCAATGGTACTCTTTCCATTGCCCACCATGCTTTATTCTTTGGAGCTCTGCAGAAGATCATTGAGGCAACAGGATTCCAAAGCACTGGAAGGGTACACAGGAGCAATTGTTTTAATGACTTATCACATAGCTTATCTTTCAATTGTGGGCTTCCCCAGCCAGAGCTAAGAGACCAGGAATGACCAAACTAGAATATTTTGCATCCAGAGCAAGTGGTCTGCCATGGAGCTAATGGCCTAATGGCTTGATGTGAGACAGTAGACCAACTCAAATTTAGCTCTACATTTTCCAAATGAATGAATGCAATCTACTAATTTCCAGTCCAGGGAAATCCAGGTAGATTATCAGGTTCAGGTTCAGGTTCAGTGGTCTTGTTCACCTATACACACTGCATCTTCTTTGGGATTAATGGACCAAAAGTTTCTGGCATTTTGTAAGGTTCATTAATCCAGAGGGCTTGCATGTAAAGAAGCTGCAGGCTCACTCCTATGAAATGGCAGGCACTCAACTTTCAGAAGGCATAGAACCTTTTCTGCACTTTGCCTTGGCCTCCACCTGGATATCTCAGTCAAATTTCAACAATGCAGATGGCATGGCTGTACCTTTACATCATTTGAGGATTGCTTTTGACTCTTTAGGGTAAGCAACACATTCACAGTAGAAATCAAATGACCCTTCAGAGGTTGTTGTACTAAAACCTCCAGCATTTTCCCCTATACGCTATGGTGGCTATGCCTGCTGGGACCTACACCTCCTGGCCTATTCCCTCTGTTACCCTGTTTACTGGGGGTCCCGGGAGGGAGACCTAAATAACCTTACAATTACACAAGATGGGGAAATTAGTCAAGATCACTGGTTGGCACTACGAGAGGCAGGGTAATGCAGCAGGATCTTGTAACCCAATGTTTACGGGGTCAGGCCAAATCAAAAAGCAGACCGTGTTGGAAATAATGAATGATCTTTATTAAATACAGGCACACAATGTAAGCAACACACGCACACAGATAGCTAAGGAAAATAAAGGTGTGAGTAGGATAGCAGGATTTTCAGAAGGATAGTTGATTCGGGTGATATGAAACCTGTTCCTGAAACCCGGAAAGAAGATCGAGAGTGATGCTGGGGTTCGATGTATCTCAGCACATGGAGCTGAAGGGAAGCTCGCCAAGCAAAGTGGCAGCAAGGCAGTCTGGAACTCGGGAGCAATCCAAGGATGGTCTCAGAATCAGGGCTTTTTATAGGGAGAAATGTAACTGCAGGCTATGCCGTACTTGGGGAAAACAATGTGTTTTGGGCACGGGACAAAGCTTTGGTAAAGTCAAAATTTAGCATGATTAAGTTAAGTCCAAATTGACAAAGAGGTAGACAGTATGCAAATGCTCAGTGCTTGGCAGTTGAGTATTCAGCTTGCCAGGTTGCCTGCTCGGGGCAGGGAGTCCTTTGTAAACAGTGTGCATACATAAAGAGGGTGTTTGCAGAGAGGTCTCCTAAAGCAAGAATCTGGCTATTTCTGGCCTGCCTGGGTGGAGAATGGAATGTCCAGCAATTTGTGGTCGAGCCTAGTTCTGTGCTTGTCCAGGGGCCTCACAAACATGTGGAGAGGGGTGGTAGAAGAGAACCAAATTATTGATATCAAAATGATATCTTTGGGGTATCTCCAAGTATGCCTAAACTGCAGTAACACCTATGTTATATCCAGTCTACATTTCTAGGTTGTGGAAACTGAAAAGTATCCATTATCACTAGACGTGGAAGAATCAAACTTGCATCCACTGCATCTGTATTCATAAAATCAGAGTGAGTCAAACCAATTTTATCTGCAAACTATTTGCCAAAGTTGCTCTAGTCACTTGTTTCATCAGCATCACTGCACTGGAAAACCATGGAGCTGGTTTGGCTGCACTCTGTGAGAGGGGATGCTCAGAAGCAATAATTCCACTGGTCTAGTAATATCATCATGCCAGAGAATTGTCAGACAAGGCAGCAGGAAGCTCCCCAAGAGCCATCAGGAAGCCATTCAGTTCCATAAGCCTCTTGAAGCAGACCATCTGAATAGATTCCCTATTCTTTCAGAAGTTCTGAGTCCCAACAAGTGCAAACAGCACTCTGTTTCCATGAAAATGAAAGTACAGAGTTCCCCCATTCCAAGATCTCCATTAGCACAGCTAGCACAGAAGAAAAGTTCCAGATGGTGCCCAGCAGTACTTTGGATTAATAGATGATCAGAGGCAAAGGATTAATAATCTGAGCACATGAGAGTGGTGTGCCAGAGGGGTCCTATCTTTAAGCAGAAAACCTTTTTCCAAAGAGATGCTCACTTTGCATATCCCACATGTCTTCCGCAGGTAACCATTCAGTCTTTGCATCACCAATGCATTCTGCATGGGAGTGCCTTTGGATACAGACAAGGAAACTGGAGTTAGTGCAAAATGATTGTTGGAGGAGTCATTCAGTCCAAAAATGTGAAAGTTGTTTTGGACCAGTTACATGTCTAGACCTACCTCCAAATGCCCTATTTTAAACTCAGTAGCCTAAAGGGCTTCAGGACACATTATGTACAGGACCACTTCCACCCACATGAAGATGCAAGTGTGTGTTCCTGCATGGCAGGGAGTTGGACTTGACTTTCAACTCTATGGTTTTGTGATTCTGTGATTCTATGATTCTATGATTCTATATTAGGGAGGCCTTCAAAGGCTCTGCTCGCACATGGGAATTTGAGAGACAGAGACTTTCTTCTGGTGACCTCCCTAGGTTCCAGACCCTCCTTCAAGTTCCCATGGTTGTGATGTGATCACCTTTAAATGAATGTGAAAATTTATTTCTTTTTAAACACACATCATTTTCAAATAATTAAAACACGTTTTGAAACTTTTTAACATGATGTTGCAGCTGTCATATTTATTGAAGATATGACCAGATTCTTTGATGAATGATGTAGGGTTTTTTTTTTAATTCCATGGTTAAATTTTGAGTCCAAATGAGAGAGGATCAATAATAGAGGAAGGTCAGAGGACTGAATGTCTTCTTGACAATTGTTGTGACAATGTGGAATACACTGCAAACAACAAGAACACATTGAGATTTTTTTTAGATACATTTTTATGGGGATACTAATAAAATGCTTCTTCTGACATAACATGGAATAAAAAATGTGGAATTTACCACAACAGCATCATATTGGATCAGCTTTATTTTTCTAACCTTCATGGATTCCAAAACAGTAGTTTTCCCACAGACCATCAAGTCAGCCAAGGGGTTCAGACAGGCTCTGTGATCAGGTAGGGTTAAATACACGGAGTTTATTCTGGTCTCCATATTTGAAATAAATGAAAGGGTAACATTTCTTAAAAGACAATGCTACTTAGTCAGCTATTTCCCCTAGAATACTGTTTGTGTCTTCCAAAGGCATTATTACCCCTACAGAAGTATTTCGACATTTGTTCTGATGCAATACACATCCACACACAACATGTATCAGGCTGAACATTCAGTTACATAATGTTGCATTGCTTTGCGTATGCAAAATTCAAGTCCTGGAAAAAATAAATAATGTGTTCATAAGGCATATAAAGTCTAAAGTATGAAGGAAAAAGCTCTGTGTCATGCACAATGTGTACTGTATTTGCCAGCAGATTAGACACACTGGCATATAAAATGCACCCCACTTTCAAGGGGTATTTTTCAGGAAAAAAATAATAATTCCCTGGTGAGGCAAATGAAAGGAGGGCTGCACTAGGAGAGAAGGGGAATGAAAAGAGTGTTGCACCAAGAAAGGAGGGAAATAAAAAGAATGCTGCATCAGGAGGGGAAGAATGAAAACAGTGTTGCACCATGAGAGGATGGGAATGAAAAGAGTGCTGCACCAGTTTTCCTTGGGTTCTAGGAGAGTCAAAATGCACAGGAGAGGAGGAGAAGGTAAGGAGTGCTTTACCTGGATTTCACTACCCTTTTCCTTCCTGTTTGCTTGGGCAAGGAGAAATTTGGCTCCTGGTTCATTCCCTCTCTTTTTAGCATTACCCATATTTGCTGGTGTATAAGATGTGCCCCATTTTCAAAGGGTATTTTTTAAGAAAAGAATGTGTGTTATATGCTAGCAAATACGGTACACGTTCCCAAGAGGCTAAAGACATCTCAGCACTGCCCATATCAAGTACAAACAACATATAAGAGTATAACCAATTTGACTTGGCTGATAATAAATTCAAAGCAGGTGTCACATTGAGAGTACAGGCTCATGCAATCAGATGGCTCACGTGACTTGATGGAAGGCCTCAAGAAGCAAAGATCTAACAGTATCTAGTGTTATGGCATTTCTAGGGGAGGAGATTAATTGTCTACATAAATGGCAATAGCATGTGTATTTCTATACCACTTATCAGCTAAGTGCTCTGTACACATGCGTTAGCTAATTGCCGCCAACAAGCTGGCTACTCATTTTACTCAGCTGCGGAAGGATGGAAGGCTGAGTCAACCTGGAGCCTGGTAGGATTGAACTCACAACCTTGTGGCTGCAGTACCGGCTCTGGTGGGGCAGTGCTACAGCCACAAGGTTGTAAGTTCGATCCTGCCAGGCTCCAGGTTGACTCAGCCTTCCATCCTTCCACAGGTTGGTAAAATAAGTACCCAGCTTGTTGGGGACAATTAGCTAAAAAACCACACACTGTAAACCATACATGCTATTTGTAATGTATAATGTATTTCATGTTGTTCGCCGCATCGATCTGTGTGGAGAGGTGGGATACAAATAAATAAATATTATTGTAAACCACTGTGCCACCAGGGCTCCTTGTGTACTTGTAAATGAAGTATAGTGAGCAATCTCTTATTTCATTGGACAAGATATATCAGCTGAGAAAGATATAAACAGAGAATTCAAGCTAGTTGAAGCTCTGGGTTGAAGAGCAAATCATCTACGATATTTGCTGGCATATTAGATGCACCAGTGTATAAAACACACCCTATTTACAGACTCTATTCTTTGAGGGGGCGAAATCTTTAGTACCCTGGCAAGACAAAATGCATAGGAAAGGTGGGTGTGCTGTAAGGAGCTTCTTTCTCCCCCATTCCTGTTGTTTTTGCCTGGGTAGGGAGAAATCCTCACCAGGGCAACAAGGAAAGGAAAGGTGATGGGATGAAAGGAGCTCCTTTCTCCCCCATTCCAGTCATTTGCCTGGGTGGGCAGAAGGCAAAGAGGAAAGACAAGGGGTGAAAGGAGTCTTTCCTTTCCTTTTCCTTGGTAGGGACTTCTCCTCACCCAGGAACTTGCACGAGCACTCCTTTCACACACCCTTCTCTTTCGTATTCATTTAGGCCTGGCAGGAGTTACTTGCATGTGCCAGTGTATAAGACACACCGGTATATAAAATGCATTTTCATCTTTTCATCTTTCCATTTTCAGAAGGCACTTTTTTGTGGGGGAGGGACTGTGTCTCATATGCCAAATACAGCAAACACGGTAAATATTTTGAAATATGTCAGAATAGAAAATCAACTTCTTTTCTTTAAAAAAAAAATCTTAGATTTTCAGTACACTTCAGTACACTATAACTCAGGTTAAAAAAAAAAATCAGAGGAGAAAATTTACCCTTCAAATCATAGTAGCATTTCAGCAAACTATGTCCCATTTAAAAGTTAAAAAAAAAAAAAAAACTTTGGAAGAACCCTACTGCATACCCAAGGAATCACAACAAACAGCCCCTAAAAGAATGGAATGAGTGGATGGGAAGCTGAGAATGAGCGATGAAACTCAACAAAACCTTGAGCCTATAGTCTGAGAACTGACAACTCCTTAGTCCTCTTTAGAAGAAACCTAAGACAGCACAGAGTTATAAAGGCAAATGTGTAGAGTTTGCTACTTTTCATTAGCCTTTGGTGTTTGCGCTGATCTTAAACAGTTTGCACCACTTGCATTGTACTTTCTGCATTAAGTCTGAAACAATGGATGGAAACCGTGCAGAGAAAAACATGGGTCTAGTAAAGGTGTGTGATTCCATAGGATTTCTCATGTTCCTTTGCACATCCTGATTATTTTTAAATTGTGGCTTCTAAATTATTTATCGATGGATTTTGAAAGCTCTGTATGTTATTTTAACTGATGTTATGTGTTGCATTGTTGTTGTTGTTTTTGTTCCCCGCCACAATCCCCAGGGAGAGGCAGACAAAAAAGAAAGACAGACAGACAGAAAGAAAGAAGGAAACGCACAAACTTGGAGAGGCTGCGCTAGTTTGCTTTGGCCTGAGTGTCCTTGGAAGGGCAAGATTCCCCTCCTCTTCTCCCCCTACTGCTAAGTTAATAAAGTCTAAGCTACCTTTTTTTTCTTTTTTTTTTTCCTATGAATTAGTTTTGCAGCAGTTGAAGTAAGCTGAGGACAAAGGGGAAAGTGTGAGGCAGAGAAAAAAAAACAGGACAGTTGAAAAAGTGGGATGATGAAGCATCAATTGGCACTACCCTGCCAAATTGGGACAGTTGGAGGTATACTAGAGTAGACTCTAGAACCCCTTCCCAAAGAGGATAGACTTGCACCCTTTGCACTATCCTTTCATAGGCTGTTCTTTCTATTTCAACAGGCCTCTGAGAGGTTCTTCTCATCTCGTCATGGCTTGGGGTTGGGAAGGCAGTAGTCATGTCATCCTGAACACACCACTCATCCATGCTGCACTGAATTTAAGGTGAGTTCAAGGCAGTATTTATGACCATGGCAATAGTGAAATAGTTGTGGATAAGTAGCATATTGGACTATGGCACAGGTACGGAGCTTTAACTCTAGATTATAAATCCATAACTGCAATGCAGTATGCCAGTCATTGTTCGTGTGACCCTCTCAGGGTGTAGACAGAAGAATGTCTGTGACATGGCACTATTTTGATGGAAAATATAAAATGTTCATGTCACATGAGTGAGGCTGGGATTCCCACTGAACTGATTAGAAAATGGAATTAAATAGTGGTGATGATATTAATAAAAACAAGGATTTAAATACACAAACGAATACTGTGAAGTACTAATTTTTTAAAAAAAATCTGTGTGCATACTTAGAAATTGTGATTATTTCATATTTCTGTCAATGATGGAAGCAGATTGTCATCCCAGTACTTATAGTAAGACAGAATGCTACATCATTTCTTTCCAGTAGGCACTATCGAGCATGGCCAAAGCCCACTGATTCATCAATAAAATTATAAAGACTTACAAACAACATTTTTTTAAAAAAATTAGACTCATGCTGACATGTTCACATACAGTTGACAGTTTTTGGAAGCACAAGTGAAATTTCACATTTGGCTCCATTGTGCATGGATGAGCAATGTGCATTGCCCATGAATGTGCATTGTACATAAATGGACATTGCAGATTTCACATTCTGCATGGACACTTTTGCACACTCTTTTGTGCAATGAGTTGCAAAACTGTTGTCTTTATCCAATTATGTACACTGCAATTCAATGAAATATTTACATCAGACAATTAATGCATAATTCCACATGTGGAGATTTTTGCTACACAACATCAAAGTAGGACCTAAGCTAAAAAGACCAAACACCTATAGGATTCCTGAATGCTAGCTATCGTAGAAGTGCTGCATTTAAAACTGAATACCCAATATTATGGAAGACAGGCTGATCAATGCCTTTGGTCATATTCAGAGATATAGATGTAAATTATTTTTATTTATTTATTAAAATGTTTCTATCTCATATTATATTTGAGGATGTCAGGGTAGTGTACATTAAAATCAACTGAAGACAATAAATAATAATTAAAATGTTTTTGTAGAACTAAAAATATATTAAATCATTTATCACTTAAACCCAGACAATTTAAAACCAGTTAAAACAGTTTCAAATAATACTGACTGTAGTACATGTGCAAAATGGATAAAATCAATTATGCCCCAAAGACCTTTAAAAAAATCCACAATTGGTGCCAGTATAACACCAATCTTGGTGCCAATTGGGCTTCTGGTGGGAGGGCATTCCATAACTGAGGGTCCAGAACAGAGAAGCCCCTCTCCCATGCTTTCCTACAATTTACTGTCCCCACCAGTAGGACACAGAGGATGTGATGACCTCTAGCTTGCTTTATTGCTCTCTGCTACAAGAAAGTCCTCAAAAACTGGTCAGTTTTTATTTATGGAACCTGTAGATTTTCAACAGGGAAACAACATCTTCAGCTGTAAGTGACTGTGACAGAAATTTTCAGTTTTTCTATATTATCTCAGTAGATTGCTACCACCAAGATAGGTCTCACTGAGCCCTATTCCGGAACCTATGCTGGCATTTTTTCTTTCTTTTGCAGGCTAATGGAATAGTGCTTCTAATTACATGTAGAGTTTCTGTTAATCTCCATTAAACAACCCGATCTATAAGCCATGGTAATGCAGAAAACATGCTTTGTTTCTCTGGATTCTGCCACCTGTTTTTCTCCAGGTTGAACGAATTCACAAAATTGTAAATTTCAAGCAGGACTGTACACCTCTGTCGCCAGAGAAGATTTACAAGATTAAAAGGTTCTTCATATTGCATAATTACCTTTCAAAGCTTCAGCAGCAGCAACTAGAACAGCTCACCAACTAGAAGTTCAGTCAAAGCTTCCACAATCTCTCCTTGTGGCTTCTCTTCTTGAATCAGCCCTGAATCATCAGCCTGGACACTGCAAAAGAAGACAAGTACAAAGAGAAGGCAAAGGAATTTCATGGTGGTAAGATCTGTTGTTGCTGCCAAAAGTCACAATGATTCATCCACCAATTACACCAATGTCTTCTGGAAAGATCTCAAATGCGTCTATATATACGTAGTGGTCAATTGGAGTGAAGCCAGGATGGCTTCCCTGTAGACAGCGCCCCATTGCCTTTGAATCTACATCCTGATAAGGGCACAGGATAAGATGTAGCACAGCATCTGAGATTATTTTCTTCATTCAGTCTGAGTCCTCTTTGATGTTGCCAACAGTGTCCATACATTTTCATCAGCATTGTCATCTCTCTGTTTATCCTGTAGTTCTTGCCAAGACTTCAGTTGCTCTCCATCTGCCAGGCTGCTTAACTCCACATTGGACAGCTGACATTTCCCAAATACAATCCACTAATTGTTATATATCTGGAGGGTTATGAGATAGATGGGAGAAGTGAACAAGGAAAGACTTGGCATTTTAGGGACTTCACAATCTGCTTTTGTGAGATTCTTCTACCATTTCTTGTTTTCATTGCACAAATGTTGTTTCTGTTGTTTTAGAATCATAGAAGAGATCACAAGGGCCATCGAGTCCAACCCCCTGCCATCGTTGTTGTTATCATCAACATCAGTATCAGTAGCATCACAGCTCGATTGGGATTCAAAGTGGCTTACAAATTAAAATGATTGCAATAAAATTAAAACGTGCAAGACAGTCAGCATTAGTACTGAATTAAACTATTAACTGTATTAAAACAATTTAAGTCATTTCCAAAAAAAAAGCAATTTAAAATATGGGTGAAACCAAGATATAAGATAAAACAAAGATGAACACATTTAAATAGTGCAGTTTCAAACCATACAAGGTCTTACAGGACTTTCCATTAGAAGCCTTCATTTTAAAAAGCCAATCTGAATAAAACAATTCTTCACTTGCCTGCAGATGGACACCAAGGAGGGAATCCCAAGTCTAGGGGCAGCCACTGAGAAGGCCATCTCTCATGTTCTCACTAATTATACCTGTGAAGATAGTGGGACTGAGAGAAGAGCCTCTTTGGGTGTCTTAGGGCCTGGACAAGCTTATGTGGGGAAATGAACACAAGTATATGGGAGTTTTGTTTTTCAAATAATCACAAAATAAGAGAATCTTAGAACTGGGAAGGGCCACAAGGGCCATCTAGTCTAACCCTCCATCATGCAGGAATACAGAATTAAAGTATGGATATACAACACTAATACAGAATATAGTACTCTGTTAGCATTTAACACTCCTGAAAGATGGCCATCCAAACTCTGTTGAAAGACCTCCAAAGAAAGAGAATCCACCACACTCTAAATGTAGTCTATTCCACTGTTGAACAGCTCATACAGTAAAAAAAAATTCTTCCTACTGAATTGGTGGGATCTCTTTTCTTATTCTATACATGCCCTGTTTGAATGCCTTGTAGTGGGTTGCAGTTGATTCATTAAGGACATGGGGACATGTGCTGAGTATGCAAGGCTGACTGGAGCTGCAATTCTTGGAGATCTGTTACCCTGTTACCCTGTTTACTGCGGGTCCCGGAAGGGACACCTGTATGCGCTCTTAACTAACGAAGTTTGGGGAAATTAGCTAAGAGCACAAGCTAGCAATGCAAGAGGCAGGGCAATGCAGCGGAATCTTTTACCCAAAATCTACGGGGTCAGGCCAAACCAAGGAGCACACCAAGTTATAAGAGTAATTGAGATCTTTATTAAATACAGACAAACAGTGTATGCAACACACACACTCAGATAACTATAGAAAATAAAGGTTGGAGGGGGACAGAGGGATTTTTCAGAGGGATTGTTGAATTGGGTGATACGACACCTGTCCTGAAGCCCGGATAGATCACTGCGAAGGTCCGAAGTTGTGCAATCTCAACCAATATGACTGAAGGGAGGGTTCGCCAAACAGAGCGGCATCAAGATGGGATGGAACTCAGGAGCAATCTGATGAAGGTCTCGGAATAAGGGTTTTTCATAGGGAGAAACGTAACCGCAGGCTATTCCGTACTTGGGGAAAACAATGAGTTTCGGGCACAAGACGAAGCTTTGGAAAGGTCAAAATTTAACAGTTAGGTCTGAATTGATAAAGAGGTAGGCAGTATGCAAATGCACGATGCTTGACAGTTGAGTATTCAGCTTGCCAAGCTGCCTGCTCGGGGCAGAGAGTTCTTTGTAAACAGCATGCACACATAATAAGGGTGTTTGCAGAGAGGTCTCCTACAGCGACGCTCTGGCTATTTCTGGCGTGTCTGTATTGTGTTGGAATATTGCAGCAATTAGTGGCCAAGCCTAATTCTGTGCTTGTCCAGGGACCTCACAAACACATGGAGAGGGATAGTGGAAGAGAGCCAAATTATTGATATCAAAATGATATCTATGTCACCTTAAGTGCAGCTTAGGAACTGCACTAACACCCCCGTCAATCAGAATGCATCTGGATGTCATTCTCACCTCCTCCCTTTATGAAAGCAATCTCTGGCGCGAGGGGGAATTTGCACCAGAAGCCCTTCTTCTCTTAGTTGCACTGGAGATTCCTCTTAGGAGAGGATGGGACATTAGCCCACTGCTTCCCAGTTGATGGGGAACAGATTGCAGAGGATGTTTCCCATGACAATGGTGTCTTGGCATGGGAATACAAGACGAGCAGGACCATGATGATGGTTCCATATGACATTGTCACAGTTCCGCCTTTCTCACGTTGCCAGTCAGTGTGATTGTGAGCTATATTAGTGACTGAATTTCTCCATCAATGACCCCTGATGGCTCAATGATCCTGTCCTTCCAGGCCATACAGAAGCGCAGGAGGCATGGCGGAGGCATTTCCTTCCATAGCTCAGCATGGAAAGAGCCTGGCTGCACTATCAAAGGCAGATGCATGTCACTTACACTGCCTTCTGCAGGGAGCTGGCTGGGTGTGGAGAGGAGCATTCCCATCATGCTCCCTTCTCAACAAAGGTGCTGCTGGGATTGTGATAGGAAGACAATGGGATGGGGTAAAATGCAGAAATGGCCTGAGATGGGATTCACCAGGCAGTACCATAACTACAGCGCTTAAACATATGTCAGTCCCCAATAGGATACAGGCCATTGTTTTCATGCTAGCATTACTAAAGGCTTGTCAATAATAGAATTATGCAAGTACATCACATTTACAATTGTTGGGTGACAGCCCAATAATTCTACAAGAAACCCATGAGGTAGATGGAGTTTAATGAGCCTGCAACAGAAAATAGCAGATTGGGGAACAACTGAGGCCTAGAGAATGGTAGGCATTCTATTACTGTCCAATGAATTCACAGCAGATTTGGTTGAATACCTTTGCTCTTCATTTACTAATTATTATTTCATTATTTATCTATCTATTTTCAATTTTTCTTCTCCCACGTGATACCCCAAGTGTCTTGCATTGCACAAAAAATAAATTAAATAACAATCCACTTAAAAACTTTAATTTAGAACAATGAGACATTAAAACCTTGAAAGTATTTCCAGCAGAAGCATGAAAGAAGGGTGATGTTAATCTGCTCATCCAGGTTTGAACAAAGAGCAAATGGAGAAGAGGGAAGGAGAGACTTGTCCCCAAAGATGAACACAACATACTGGCCTGAAACTGCAAGGATTGTTTCAAGAAGCATAAAGCTCACAGTACTTTGACAGTGGCAATGGGCATTAAAAACCAACCAATAACAACAACAAAAGCTTTCTTTGGCTGTTTAGAGAAGGGAAGTGAACAAGTAAAGAATAAGGTCCTTTCCGCACCAGGCAATTAGAACAGGGCAGTGCGTCCTCTCACGGAGGTTGTCTGAACCTTGGAGCGGACTAGGAGTGGACTACTTACTGGAGATCCGCACCTCAGTCTGCTCCAAAATGAACCCAAGTGGTCTTCCAGCGTGTTTTCTAAAGACCGCAAAAAACAGGTCTTTATTTTCTTGGAATGCACCATTGCATTCCTGCTCCCTTGTGCAGATTCGCAGGCTTGCACCAATGCGAGGCTGCAATCTGCAGAGGGCGGGCTTTAGGCGTGGTGAGCTTCAGCGGTTGATCAGGACCCATGACCAACCGGAAGCTGCCATTTTGGAAACCAGAAGCCTCCATTTTGGAAGCTGGAAGCCGCCCTTTTGGAAGCCGGAGCAGTGCGGATCTACAGATCTCACACTGCTCCGATTTGCTCTGGACCAAGGATGGGCCCTGTGGAAGGGCTTCAGAGACAGTCCGCATTGCTTCGGACCCCAGAACAAGCAGTAGATAATGGCACGGAGTGATTCCCTCACCTCGTACGGAAAGGGCCTAAGTCTGCGGCTTCAGAAAGACTGTGAAGACTGAACAGGTAAAAGGCAGAAGATAAAACTACTCAACTCCTGTTTTGCCTTCATTTTATCTTATGAGGAGATAAATGTTTGACCCAGTGGAATGTGGTGGCACTGATGCCAGTCAAACACTGAATCTACTCCAGCTTTTAGTCTGAATTTTAAAGGAGCTATCCAAAATGCTGAACTCTATGCCCCCCAAATGGGGCTAAAACCTTGGATAGTTCTTCTAAATTTACTGTATTGCTGACATTGCAGCCACTAGCCTCTCTTTTAGATCTGGGAAAGGTAGATCAGATCATATTACAAAGAGGTGGAATGTACCTACACACTGGGAGAAAAAGAGGAAACCAAGTAAATAAACACATACATCTCTTGGAGAACCTTTGGAAGTTGCAGAAAAATGTCAATTAATCCTTGTAAATTACCATTCAGCAGGATGTTGTTATTCTGTATTGGATGGGTCATGTATGACACTTATTCACAAAGTCATCTGTGTCCCATTGTTCTCCAGTCCCCAATTGGTGCAATCATGCTGCAAATCATTGACAGGTTTTATCTGTTAGTGACCAGTGATCACACAACCCTCCCTTGCCCTCCCACACTTAGCTGAGCTGCAGAGGGTCAGGAAGCACAATGGCCATGCTTCCTGCCCAGTGCAGCCTGAGACAGTGCCCAGCTGCACTGCAGAAGGAAAAGATGTGGCTACCATGCCTCCTCCCTTCCCACAGGCAGCTGGTGTGGAGGGGAGCACTCCTGTCACACTCACCTCCCGAGAGAAGCTCTACCAGGATCCCTGCATGATGCTGCTGGGATCTGGTAATGTGCAAAAAGGGCCATAGAAAGCTACTACTCTACTAACTGAGATGGAGGTTTGCACAGAGCACCTTCTTCTTGCCCTGAAGTGAGCCCAACAGAACTCAAGGATTTACATCTTATGTCCACCTGGAAATGACCCACAAAAACTGGAGACTCAAGAGCAGGCACTGAGATCTGGCAACCCTAGGAGACACTGAAAAAATCCAGTGATTCACAGGATTATTTTTGTGGGGTGGGGGTGCTATTTTTCCTTTGGTTCACAGGCAGAGGTGTTCAGCAACGTAGCACTTTCATGATGATTGCATAGGTGGTATCAGAGAGATTTGCACATTTTCAACCCTGAATTCTGTGCATTTCTGTAATGTGTGAAATGTAGGGATGTAATACTTCACTAAATTTCTTCTCTATGGCATCACAAATAGTTTCAGTGATTTTTTTTCCCCTAACATGAAAAAGTCTTTGAAAACCACACAGTTTTTGAAGGCTGTTCACCATTTGGGATATATTCCATGTGTAATTCGCATGTGGATTTTTTGGACTGAAAACAGCATTGTCTGTGAAGCAAATAGCATTTTCTGCATAGAAGACAATATTTTAATGCAGAAATATTAACTGAAAAGAAATTCCCAATTACAGCTTTTTTTCTGCACAGGAAACAACACTTTCTGTGGAAGAATTAATATTTCTGTGTTGTGCAGAAATCAGTTCAAAACTGTGAAGATTCGCCCCAGTCCAGGAATCATCAGAGCTTTTTGACATTTGAAAACACAAGCTTTTTGGCCATTTTTAAAATATTTTCAAATATTCCTTCCACCCCTAGCAAAATGTGAAGTGGTGACTAATGTTATCTTATTATTCAAAATTATTAGGATTGCACAGTTTTCAGCCTGTCTTTTTGTGCTTGCTGTCTGTTTGCACACCTAGCCACAATGTTAATTTTACATGTAGATTTTTCTGCAGAAGTTATAAAATACAGTGCCCCCCACCCTAAAAAAGAGGATGTGATGCTTCATCCTCCCAGGGGCTGGAGAATCCTTGTCTTCATATCTGGAAATAGCTTACCTCCACTGGAATCTCAACAGCTGCAAAATTCATTTATATTCCTATATAGTGACACCTTGAAGTGAAAAAGTTTGTGAAGGGAGAATGACACAGCTGAGCAACCTCTTGAAGAGTTTTTGTGTGTGAGTGTGTGTGGGTGTGGGTGTGTGGGTGTGGATGTATGGATGTGAAGGGAGTATTTTCCCATATGACTAGGTACCACTCAGAGTCTAGAACCTCAAATAGGATTGCAAATGAGTGAGGAAGATAAAATCAGCATTTAAATTGTGAGTCCCCTCTCATGTTTGAATGTTTGCCATCCATTTTGCATCCAGTGGAGGCTCACTTAGATTTTGACTGGACTAAAAGTAGTAGTAGTAGTAGTAGTAGTAATCATTGTCATCATCTTGTTTTCCCAAAATTCAAAGTAGATTTAAAAAAATAAAAGCAAATACAGATTAAAGCTTCCATAATTAAAACATCCAACAGTTAGAATTGAACTCAGCATGTTACTTCCAGTATGGCACCCTTGGTGAGGACCCCCAGATATCACTTGATATCATTTAATTCGGCTTTAGCTGAACTGGCTCACAGTGACCTCATCCCACATGTTTGCGAGTTCTCCGGACAAGCACGGACAGAGTGCGGCCGTTAATGGTTTGCATTCCATTCTCCATTGAAGCCAGCAACTCAAACCTCACCCGAAGCTTTACGGAACTTCCTGCCACAAATTCCACAATAGCCACACGACTTTCAGTCAAGTTACCCTTTTAAGTTGGGCCATCAATGTCTTGGCCAAAGTATTGTCTTTACATGCAAATCCAATCATGTTAAAATTAACCTTTCCAAATCCTTTGTCCAGCACCAAAACCCCTTTTGTTCTCCCTGGGACTGCCATAGCCGAAAGGCACAATCTTCCCTATAAAAACCCTTCACTTTTAACTGATCTTTGGATCACTTTGGACTGCCATCCTGCCCTGGATCACTTTGGACTGCCATCCTGCCCTGCCGCTGGTTTGTCTAAGGCACCCCGCGCTGAGCTTTCTTCCCAGAATCTCCAACTTCTCTCCTGGACTACGGGACAGGTCGTATTGCCTTCCCTTGCAACTCGCTTTCTTTTCCAATTTATTTAGTCTATGTTTCATCTTCTGTGTTTTTGTCTTTAATAAAGAGTTATTCATTATTTGTAAAATCTTGTCTAGCTACTCTCTGACCCGCTGCTGTATACATAGGGTGAAAGATCTCGCAACGTTATCCTGCCTCTTGCTAGCCAAAACAGTGCTCTGAGTGTAATTTCCCCACATTCGGTATTTTAATTGGCAAAGCTGGGTGCCCCTCACAGGACCCCCAATTTTCAGGGTAACAAGCAGAATTAAAAGCAATTTTAAAACATGCCTATGAAAAAATGAGAAATATGGATGATACAGCACATTGTTAAAAGTCTCTTTCCCCATGAATAGTTCCCAAAGTCCTATCAAAACAAACAAACAAAAGGTTTTTACCTTTTTTATTATGAAAACAACAGAGAGGAGACCAACCTAGCCTCTTTAGGAAGGGAGATCCAGAGGCAGGGTGCAGCCACTAAGAAGGCCTTCTCTTCTGTTTCCATAAGATATACCCAAGAGAACAGTTGTATGTCAAATCAATTGAATTTTCTGAAAATTCTTTAAAGGTTCTCCTGTGTTCTCTGATTCTCATACCCCAGTCCTCACAGTGAAAGACGCTTCTTATGGTACTTAAAGTAATAAAATTGGATCTAGGTGTATCCCCAGAACCTGAACTTATGGTTGGATCTGGATTAAATCATCCTTAATACAGACACATTGCAATCAATAGGGAAAGCTTTTCATTAAGAAACCTCTTACTAAGTAACAACCAGTACAGTACAGCTGCTGGACGGGAAGGTAAACATTCCAACAGACAAGAAGCAAAGACCCTGTTAGCCAGAACAGCCGAGCAAACAGAGAGCTTGTGGTCAGGACAAAAGTATCTAGATGGGGCAACAACAAACAGAATCAGTTCCTTTAAAATAAAACAGCCTCATATACTGTACTTGGTCTTATCTTGCACACTTATCAAATGTCCAGTTCAAAGTGCAGTTGCAAGGAAGTCACTTTAGCACTAAACTAGTTTCTGTTGCCAGCCATTCTGATTTCTGCAGAACATCCTATACTTAGGGTCCTAAAATCTTACCCCATATCAAGGTGATGTGGGATACTCCAAATCCTGTATTTGAGACCAGATGCCAGCTACTGCTAAGACTGATAGCTAAACATTTAGTATGTATGCAGCAATCAGGCCTTACATACCAAATGCCAGAGATCTGTTTGCTGGGACCACATCTAGCATGGCATCACTCTTCCTCCTGTCCACTTACACAGGCTGGTACCAAGCTGTGGAGCACAATTTCATCTTGTGGTGGGTGGTCTCCCATCACAAGATTTGTGTAAGTTTTTGAAGTCTTACAAGAGCCTTAAGATCTTGTGATAGATCCTTCTCACATGGAATTTAAGATAGCAATATATAGACCCGTGTGGTACACTGGTTTGAGCATTGGACCACAACCCTGGAAATCATGATTCTATTCCCTGCTCAGCCATGGGTGACCCTGGGTGTGTCACACACTCTCAGCCCCAGAAAACCATGTGATAGGTTCACCTTAGTGTTGCCATAAGTTGGAAACAACTTGAAGGCATATAACAGCAACAACAAATTTTCAGGAACAGATGGCATACCAATGGAGCTTCTTCAAGCTACAGAGACAGAATCTACTCTAGCTCTAATCTAGCTCTAATCAAAATTAGTCAGGAGTGCTTTGATGTGTGTCCTTGCATGGCAGGAGGTTGGACTGGATGGTTCCTGTGGACTCTTCAAATTCTATGATTCTATGATTCAAAAAATAGTCCACAGATTGGAAATGCTCAATATACATTGCAATCCCCAAGAAAAGGGATACCAAGAATTGCAGTAGGTACAAGACCATTGCATTAATTTCCAACAAAATCAACAAAAAACTTTTACCATATATGAAATGAGAAATGCCAGATGTCTAAGCTGGGTTCAGAAGAGGAAGTGACAAGAGGAATCGTATTACAAACTTATGTAGGATAATGGATTGCTCTCAAGAATTAAAAAATAAAATCAGCATGTATTTTATAGATTAAAGCAAAGCCTTTGACTGTGTAGAACAAGAAACACTATGGATCACTGTTAAAGAAACAGGTGTGACACAATATTTGATTGTCCTGATGTGTAACCTGTACTCAAACAAGAGGCTACTGTCAGGACAGAGTAGGGAGAAATGAAATAGTTACCAGTTATGTTATCCTGTATTATGGGGGGTCCCGGGAGGGATGCCCAAATGACCAAGCAAAGCACAAGATGGGGAAATTAACTCAAGCACTCTCTTAAGCTAACAAGAGACAGAGTAACTTTAGCTGGGACCTTTTAACCCTATGTATATAGTGTCAGGTCAGAAGAGCAGTCAGACACTTTTTAAAATAGCAAAAATAATAATAGCTTTATTAAAGGACAAACAACAGAAAAGACACCACAAGCACACAGCTAA
This sequence comes from Ctenosaura bakeri, assembly GCA_948474755.1. NCBI lineage: Eukaryota > Metazoa > Chordata > Lepidosauria > Squamata > Iguanidae > Ctenosaura > Ctenosaura bakeri. The sequence continues at coordinate 127,286 of CAOLHI010002983.1, forward strand.
CTAGAAATTAGAAATGAGAGTTTTCGGGGGAATGGGTGATACGACACCTTTTCTCGTAGTCCTGGAGAAAATGGAGAGTTGCAGGGAAGAAAGCTCAGCGCGGTTCGCTGAGGGAGCAACTCGCTAGACAAACCGACAGCAAGGCAGGATAGCAGTCCAGAGTGTTCCGAGGAGGGCTCAGAATCGGGGGGTTTTCATAGGGTGGGTTGTGCCTACAGGCCATGCCATGCTCGATGAGAATAAAGAGAATTTGGAGCGGGACAAAGGTGTTGGAAAAGGTCAGGTTTTACATGAGTAGCTTAGCGCTGGATAACAATAGTGTAGCCAGTATGCAAATGGCTCAGCATAAAGAAAGTGCCGGCTCTCGGCCGAGCGTCTTTGTGTAGAGTCGCACTTAAGCAAGGTGTGTCCGCAAGAAATGATCCCCGAAGCAACGGAGAGGCGTTAATCTGCCTGCCTAAATGGGGATTGGAATGTCCAACCATTAACGGCCGCACCTGTTTACGTGCTTGTCCGGAGGCCCTTGCAAACACGTGGAGCAGGGTGGCAGAGAAAGGTCAAGTGAAGGCCAAATAAGTTTGATATCAAGAGATATCTAGTGCTATCACCGGGCATGTCAGAACCGTGGTAACAGTTGGACCAGTTGGCAAGAGGGTGAGGCAAGGCTCCATTTTATCAACCTACCTATTCAACTTGCATGCTCAATAAATCATACATAAAGCAGAATTAGACTTGCAGGAAGGGGGCGAAAACTGGAGAAAAGAACATCAACAGTTTAAAATATGCAGATGACACCACACTATCAGCAGAAAATAATAAAACTTGGAATGATTTCTGAAGAAAACAAAAATAATAACCACAGATGATTTACATAACCTTAAAGCAGACAATGAAGATATTGAAATAGTTCAAAATGTTCCATACCAAGTCTCAGGCATTAATTAGAATGGAGACTGCAGTCCAGAAATCAGAAAAAGGCGACTAGGGACCTTTCTGTACTACACAGTTATAGTGTATCATTCCACTTTCAACACCTCATGGAATTCTGAGTTTACTGAGGCCAAAGAGCTTTCGGGATGAGAATTCTAAATACCCCTTCCTAAACTGCAAACCCCAGAATTCATAGCATGTTGAAAGTGGGATAATAGCACTACAACAGAGTAGTGTAGAAACACCATAGGACTTTGAAGGACAGCTGTGAAGGAACTACACAAGTTCCTAAAATGTAAAGGTATATCATTGAACACTAAAGTTAGGGTTTCTGTGCCATCACATTTCCAGTTTGTATGTACGATTGTGAAAGCTGGACTTGAAGAAAGCTGATAGGAAGGAAATTAATTCCTTTGAAATGTGGTGCTGGAGGAGAGTTCTATGGATACCCTGCACTGCTAAAAAGACAAATGAATGAATCTCAGAGCAAATCAAACCTGAATTCTCTCTAGAAGCCAAGATGACTAGATTATCATACTTTGGACAAATCATGGGAAGACATGACTCACTAGAAAAGACAATAATGTTTGATAAGGTAGATGGCAGTAGGAAAAAAGGAATATCACATTAAAGATGGATAGACTCAATCAAGAAAGCCAAGGCTCTGAGTCTGAAAAACCTGGGCATGGCTGTTGGTGCTAAGGTGACCTGGAGGCCTCTCATTTCTAGGGTCACCTCAGTCGGAGTTGACTTAATGACAGTTAACAACAACAACTTTCTGTCAGAGTACATATCTTGGAATTCTCCTGGACTTGGACCTATTCATTTTGAAATTGTTTATTTTGTAACTGTAGAAGCTGGCCTCTGACTCTAATCAATTTCCGTGTATGTATCTACACAGAGACCTTACCAAAACACACAAAGATAAGAATCATGTTATTTAACTGCTACACTGGCAGACAACACTTTTCACTTTTGTTATGTTATGTTATCATCTAGTGCAGAGTAAATGGTGGCTTGGCAAACAGCAGGTAGAAAAGAGCGTCTGTGTGCGGGTACACATGTGTGTTTTGGTTTCTGTGGAAGACAAGGCAAAGTATTCAATGAGCAGAATCAGTATTTCACTCTGTTGGAAAGTGTCCAACTTCTTTCAAATGCCGCAGAGCTGCACTTCAGAACCTCTCCTTCTGCCTATATAGTTTTCCCCTTTCCAGAAAAAGAACTTCACTTCTATCAGTCTTCTTCCAAGAAGGTTTCTACTCTATCTTTGTCACCTTTTCTCAGAATTAGCTCTTTACTCAAGAGAGCTATTCTGGGGAAATGCATCTCAAGTCTACAGGGAAGTATGCATATTTAATAATGTTTTCAAAGCCAAATTAGGGACCTAAATCCTATCAGCAGTCCGAAGTAGAGTAAACTTATTGAATCAAGAGGATTTGTCTATGCGTTAACTGTGGGTTGCTACATCAGGACTATTTCAGGCAGTGAGATTTTAGAGCAAGACCTAGGCCCTTTCCCCAACTTACCTGTATCCAGTGCGGTCACGTGGGGATCACATGAGCAGCCTCTTCCATGAGGCTCTCGTGTCCCCGCTGCTTCTGGTTTGTAGGAACTGCTGACCAGCCGGCAGGCAATATGAGGGCTCAGCCTTTTCCTTCCGCAGCGCAGCCAGATATTTTCCCCGGCTGCACTGGGGGAGGAAGCGTGAGGGCTGCAGCTCCGGAGGCTGTGCAAGCAAGATAAGTGTGTGTTGGGCCCTGGAGCGATACGCGATCACACACCATTTCCAACTAAAAGCCAAAAATGATATAGTACATAATCGGTGCCTGCTGGCCCCGGCAGCATCACACAATTGCAAAGAAATGCTCCTCGCAATTGCACAACACTCCAGAGGCCCTTTCGCATAACAAATGCTATGCGAAAAGGGCCCTAGAAGTGACCCCCTGTGATTACATAGGAGGTGGCCCTGGTGGTATTACAGCGATGATGTCTAGGGTTGTGAATTCAGTATTCCTCCAGACTCTGAGGTTTCTGGGCTCAAATCTGAGATCCGGGAACATCCTTCAGTGATGGCATTAAGCATCATGCATTAAATACCAACCACAGTTGCTCACAGTTTTGTCATTTAAACACACATACATAGAGAACATGTATTTTCCTGTTTGGAGATTAAAAACAGAAATTTTAGCCAAAATCAAAGATGAAATGAGGGATTCCTCCTTCTCAATTACTCTGGGAAAATCGGATAAAGAACATGTAACCCAGCTGCGATGAAGTTGCTTTGGGATTTAGCTATTTGGAATGCCAGCACAATTTGATGGTGGGTTGCTAGGCAATAGGAATAGCCTCTCAAGAATGAAACCAAGCCCAGTGATGTGCATCAGAGCAGCTCCTGTATGAGAAAAATTCTATATATAGTATAGTTTCTGTGTGCCTTGAGCCTTCAGTGAGAACTAACCAGAGAGGGTGGCTTGAGTTGTGGCTAAGCAGCTGTGAAAAAGACACAGAGTGCTGGTATCTAAAGTCTGACAGTTTGCAGTAACTAATACATGAACTCTAACAAGATGCTTTATTTCCGTTGTTACTATGATAAATGTTACAGTTTGTTTTGTGACTACTGAGTTGGCCTGAGTTATCTAAACTTGCCGGTACTAAAGAGAATACACTACCTTAAATAAATTGTTTAGTTCTGAGTGAACACTTAGACCCTAGTCCTGTTACACAAAGGTAGTGATAAAAAGGTGGACTCGGGGCTAATGGCTACAGTTAACACATAGATATTGACAGGGCACCTTATTAGTGTGGAACTGCCAAACCAGTTTGGGGAGAAATAAGGGCCTATCATACAAGCTTCTAGCCAGAAGATGGATGAGAAGAAGGATGGAGGGTGAGTCCTGGCACCAAAATGGCTGAGGGGGAAGGAAATAAGAGTATACACACACACACACACACACACACACACACACATACACCCCTGGATATTCTTTATCAGGGGCAGCAATAAATTAATTAAGCATTGCAAATTGTAGCAGCTTGCTGCTGTACTAGGTGTGCTGGAGCTTTCCACACTGCCCTTTCTACCTATCTGGTGCTGAGCCCTCCAAAACAGAAGAACTGGCACTCTCATCTCCTGCCTAGAGATGACCCATGAAAACTGGACACTTTGGGCCAGGCCTTGAGTTCTGGCACCATGTTGATGTCACAAAGGACAGCCCTGACAATGTCATTAAACATGATTCATTAAGGCCCTTTTTACATGTTACCTGTTCGCGCGACGGGGGAGGGCGTCTCACGTGAAAAGGCTCATCCGAAACGCTGCCACTTCCCCCCTCCTTCCTACTGCAGGTCGCTTCCTGTTTGCACAATCGTCGCGCTAGCGCCCCACCCCTTCCTTCCGCAGCACAGTATGGGAGTTGTGGGCTGCGCTGGGGGAGGAAGCGCTACCCACCCGGCTCGCCGACGCACCGCACGCAGGTAAGTGCGTGAGGGCGCCGTGAGCATTGTGCGAGCACAGGGCATTTCATGCTTAAAGCCGAAAATAAAAAAATGTGCCCATGCCTCGCTTCAGCCTCGTGAGCGCCGCGCAAGTGGGAGTGTATCGTATGGAGTGGCGCTCCCATTTGCGCGGCGCTCAAGGGGCACTCGCGCTAGGAAAAAAACATGCAAAAAGAGCCTAAGTTTCCACCACAGTTGTGCAGAGTATGCCATTCAAATTAAATTTTAAAAAAATCATGACTAACAAATAAGTAACTAGGTAGACATATGTTTCAGGGAAGAATTCTGACCCTAACATTCTCACCCTCACCTTAAGGATCGGAAAAGAGGGTCTAGGCCCTGAGATTTGGAAACCCTTCAGGTGCCTCCTTTCATGAGCCAGAGCCTAAGCTGTTTGGGGCTTCAAAGGTTAAAATCAATACCTGTGAGTAATAGGGAAAGATGATTTCATTACTGTGCATCAATTAGCAGCTTAGCTGCAACAGTTTTTGGATCAACTGAAGCTCCAAGGTATATTTCAAAGTAGCACTCTAAAGTGTGCTGCAGTAGTTAAAGCACAACATTAAAGGCCCTTTTCGCATGGGCCTTTTCTCGCGCGACAGCCCCGTGAGCCTCGCAGGAGTGGGAGCGTCGCTCCACATGACGCACTCCCACTTCCGCCGGGCTCACGGGGCTGAAGCGGCGCGAGCGCGGGTTTTTTGATTTTCACTTCCAAGCGAAAATCACCCGCGCTCGCGCAACGCTCCCGGCGCCCGCGTGCACTTACCTTTCGTGTGGAGCGTCCGGGAGCCGGCCGGGTCGCGCTTCCTTCCCTCCGCCCCTGCGGAAGGAAGGGACGGAGCGGGGCGCTAGCGTGACATGTCCTGCTTTGCGCGCGCGGGGGGGCGGACGGGAGGAGCGCCTTTCTCTCGCGCGCGTGGGGGGGCGGACGGGAGGAGCGCCTTTCTCTCTCGCGCATGGGGGGGATGGAGGGGACAGGCTCCTTTCTCCCACGCGCGGGGGGGGAATGGACGGATGAGCGAGCCGCCGCCGCCTCCGGGAGGCTGCCGCTTCACCGCTCCTTCCTTCGCCTGCGGAAGGAAGGAGGAGGGAAGCAGCAGCCTCCCGGAGAAGGCTTGTTGTGCGAACCGCCTTTCCCCGCTCGCGCGAGAAGACTAATGCGAAAAGGGCCAAAGACTCTTGCCAAGTGAGCAAAAGAGCTAGCTTGTGCATTAAGCAGTTTTTCATTCTTTTTTGAAATACAGGCCTCACCAGTGCTGCCGCCTAAGAGTCCAGAGACAGAACACAATCAATGAATACTCCCAGCCCACACATTTGATGTTTTGAGAAAGCACATCGCCTTCCAGAATGGACTGAATCCAAATCTTTAGGCAAAGCTAACCAGAAGCATCAATCAGGGTTTAATTTCAACTCGTTCACTTTCTTCCCATACTTTATCAAACTTAGACTGTTTTCTTACTATTGAGTGACAAGGAATAATGGAGCTAGATGTTATCTGCATATTCACTGTACACCACTCCATTCTGAATGACCTCAAATGGGAACTTCATAGAGATGGAATGACATGGGGACAGAACAATACCCTTTGGGACACAATACACCATGGACACCAGTTACTGGTTATTATCTGACAGGAAGATTCAGAATTACTGCAGTACGGTAGCCCAAACCACTTCTGCTGAAGGCAGTCCACCAAGGCAATCAAAAGATTTCATAAGATTTTGGTTCCATAATCAAAAGATTTTTGTTCCATATCCTAGTGCAAACCCAACTGAAATGGCTCAAGAGAAGCAGTGTCATTTTCACGCACAGGCTAACTCCAGCCCCAGAAATTAGGCTTAGAAGTTTACTAAAGCTTATTATAAGTGGTGGACATGTTACCACAGTTATGATATGTCTGGTGAGAGCACTAGATATCATTTTGATATAAAATAATTTGGCCTTTACTTGACCTTTCTCTGCCACCCTACTCCACGTGTTTGCAGAGGTCCACCAGACAAGCACATATTAGGTGCAGCCGTTAATGGTTGTACATTCCAAACCTTATTTAGGCAGGCAACTTAAGCCTCTCCGATGCTTCAGGGAAAACCTTCTTGCAAATCGGCCTTGCTCAGCGTGAACATACACAAAGACGCACGGCCGAGTGCTGAGTGCCGAGCCATTCCTTTATTTTGGGCAATTTGCATACTGGCCATACTATTGTCATCAAGCGCTAAGCCCATCATGTAAAATCTGGCCTTTTCCAACGCCTTTGTCCAGCTCCAAATTTCCTTTGTTTTCACTGAGCATGGCATGGCCTGTAGGTAAAATCCACCCTATAAAAGGTCCCCTTTTCCAAGTCCTCCTCGGATTGCTCCTGAGTTTCATCCTGCCTTGCTGTTGGTTTGTCCAGTGAGCTCCCCTCAGTGAACCGCACTGAGTTTTCTTCCCTGCAACCCCCCGCTTCTCTCCAGGACTATGAGACCAGTTGTCATATTACCCATTCCCCCGAAAACTCTCCATTTCTGTTTCCAGTTAGCTTTGTGCATGTGTTGTCTTATTCATTGTTTGTCCTTTAATAAAGCTATCATTTTTATTACTTTAAAACTTGTCTGGCCGCTCTCTGACCTGACGCTGTAGACATAGAGTAAAAGATCCTAGCTAAAGTTACCCTGCCTCTTGTTAGCTTGAGAGAGTGCTCGAGTCTAATTTCCCCATCTTGTGTTGTTGTTTGGTTATTCGGGCGCCCCTCCTGGGACCCCCAACATACAGGGTAACAGATATGTCATGATGCAAAAAAATTCTGTGAAAGAGTCCACAATGCAATTGAAAAGACCATAAATCTAAAGTTTGAAATGAAACCTGAAATGTATTTACTTAATATGATGGGACCACAGAAAGAAACAAAAAAGAACTGAAAGATAGTTTTATTTTTGATAACAGCTCCTAGGCTATGTTATGCCCAGCACTGGAAAGAGAAAATGGGCCCAACCGTGGAAGAACAGAAACCTAAAGTGATGGACATGAAAGAAATAGAAAAGTTTTCTAGTTTGTTAAATGACATCTCAGCAATTTGAAAGGGAATGGTAACCTGTGACAAATTGGATCAAATGTAAGAAAAGATAAGATTTAAAGATGCATAGAAGTAATAGAACAAAGAAAGTGGGTGATAAGTGATTAATAATTGTAATTAATGGATGCTTATTTGTTTAACTGTTAAAATTATTGTGAACAAAGAAAAGGACCATATACATATATATATATATATATATAAATAAAAAGAAGGTTGTAACGTAAGAACAAAAAGAGGGAACAATTTGGGGAAAATGAAAAAAAAATAGAATCAGGAGATGAGGGAAAGAAAGAAGACTATAAAATTATTTGTAATTGTAAAATTACAAGAAAAGATTAAATTTTAAGATGAAGACTTTTCTAATGATTATATGCTTATCCAGAAACAGCAAAGGAACAGTGCCACATTCTGGCCATTGTCAAGACTAAAGAACTAGTGAATTCACAGTGCCTTGAAAGTGGTAACACTATAAATTTGCACACACATATATTCTATTTGACAACTGATTGAAACAACTCTTTTCCCCGGCTTACACCTGTCAACATCCCTTCCTTCCTAACATACTTTTTTCATGCTTTAGGATAATTCTCTCATCCCCTTCCAGCCCTTTGTTTAAAGCACTACATGGCATTAAATGGTGTGGCATTACATGGCATTAAATTTCAACATACTATAGAATCATGTAATCATAGAGTTGGAAGAGACTGCAGGGGCCATTGAGTCCAATCCCCTGCCATGCAGGAACATTCATCAAAGCATTCCCAACAGATGACCACCCAGCCTCTACTTAAAAACCTCTAAAAAAGGAGAATCCACCACATTCCATTGAGGCAGCGGATTCCACTGCTGGACAGCCCTGACCGTCAGGAAGTTCTTCCTGAGATTCAGGTGGAATCTCCTTTCCTGAAGCTTGAATCCATTGCTCCTTGTCCTAGGCCCTTTCTGCACGAGGCGCATGAAGTGGTTCATGCTGTTTCTCATGAGATCCAAATAACATGGGCTTTCCCTCATTTGTTTCTACACAGCTCCTCCATACGTTTCCTTTTGATTGAGAGAAGTGCGAGTTCATGTATCCGCACTACTTTGGCAGTGACCACTCTCACTACTCCCCTCACCCCGCCCCGGTGGCTGTGATTGGTTTGTTGTTGTTTTTTCTTTTGGGTTGATATGTTTGTATGTACCCATGTACCTATGTAGGTACGTATTTGCCGGAGTATAAGAGGCAGTTTCCCCGCCAAAATGCCTTCTGAAAATGAGGTGCCAATATGGTAACTCCCCCCACTCAGATAGATCCCCTGGCAGAGCAAAGTTGGGAGAGCGATCTCGTGCTCCTCACTTATCTCCGCCCCACTGTCGGCACGATCCTGCCCCAGGAATGGGGGGAAGGACTTTCTTACACACACACACAAACACAAGCTCCCTCCCTCCCCTTCCAACCTCAGCAGGAAATTTTCCTTATGAGGAGGAGAGGAAAGTGGGGAAGCAGCTTCTTACACACACACACACACACACACACACAGCCTCTTCTTTCTGCCTGGGCAGGGAGGTCCCCCCACCCAAGCAGATAGGACAGGAACCGGGAACAGAGTCCTAAAATATTTTTTAGTAATTAATATAGTCCAAAAATAGGGTGGTCTTATAGGTCAGAGTGTCTAATGCCAGCAAATACAGTAAAATATTTGCAAAATAGAAAACAGCTCTCTCCTTTTAACATGCCTGTGCTGTGTTTTGTCCAGCTACTCCCTTTTCTAAAGTTTGCTGAACAAAACAAAAAATGGTGCCTGCCCGTCCTTTGGTGGCGGGGGGGACAGCTGGAGAAGGTGAGTACGTCCACAGCCCACCCTCCACTGCCTACCAATTCACATTGGTGCGAATGTGCGTATCCGCACCACTGCAAAAGTCCAAGCCTGCTCGATCTTAAAAATTTGTTTTGGATTTTTTCTGGTTTTCAAATAGCATGCTTTCCCACCACATGGGGGCACATTAACTCAGGATTACGTGTGGAACTATGGTAAATAAAGCAAACCTAGTTCACTCTCATGTGCAGAACAGCTCTGTGCCAAAACACATTGACCCACGTTAATAACCCCAGGCAGAAAGGGGCTTAGTCTATGGAGCAGCAGGAAAAAGCTCACTCCCTCCACGACATGACATCCCTTCAAATATTTAAACATGGCTCTCATGTCCCCTCTTAACCTTCTCTTCTGCAGACTTAACATCCCCAGCTCCCTAAGCCGCTCCTCAAAGGGCTTCATGGCTTCCAGACCCTTCACCATTTTGGTCACTGTCCTCTGGACAGGCTCCAGCTTGTCGATATCCTTCTTGAACTGAGGTGCCCAGAAGTGGACACAGTATTCCAAATGAGGCCTAACCAATGCAGAATAGAGTGGTAATTAAAATGCTTGGTGGGAAAGCAAAGCTGAGATGTAATGCCCCCACATGCTAATCATCTTAGCCAGGAATAGTAAATTTCCATGTGATTCCCTTGCTATGAGAGATTTACTAACTTGTTTGTTTGTGTCTAGGCACAATTAAAGTGCTGGATGTGACCTATATAGCCCTGCATGACTTGGAACTAGTCAATACGAGGGTTTGTATTACCTGAGTGAAAGCTGCTCACACTTTGAAATCTACAGGAAAGGCCCTTTTCTTCATTCCATTATCCTAGAAATACCTTGGGTGGAGACATGAGAGATAAGCTTCTTGGAGGCTGTTCCCAATCTCTGGGAAAGCAATACTAGTTCAACAGCTAGATCAATGGAGGCAGGGCTAGTTCCTTCCTTGTCCTTTTCCCAGAAAATACAGACACCTTTATTCAGCCATACTTAAGGGAGTGGGCTGTTACTAAGTGTGATGCACAGGGTAGCTCTGAATTTAAGGAATTGAGCTTTGAGTTTTCAAAAATTTTATTTGGGAACATTGAAGAAACATCAGCATACTTTGATGTTGCCAAGACTAAAGGAATACCGTATATGATTTGCAATGCTATATAAATAATTACATTTCATCCCATTTGACAATTCAACAACACATTTCCCAGGTTTTCTGTTTCCCTCCCATTTTCCCACTGAGTTTGCCATTTGCACATACCTAGCAAAGCGCACAAGGCTTAAAACAAAGTCAATGACCTTAAAATGTGGCAGAGAGAGAGAGAGATGCTAGGGTGGCTGCTGACCCAGGTAGGCTGCAGAAAGGGCCAAAGAAAGAGACATCAGGTAATGGCCATGTTTTTCTCAGTGAACTGTTTTTAAATTATGTGTTTAATCATTTGAAATGGTGATCTTGATTTAATTCTGTGGCAACAGTCAAACTTGTTTTAACTATGGATATGAAAAAGAATATGGTTATGAAAAGGAAAGGAAAGGAAAGGAAAGGGAAGGGAAGGGAAGGGAAGGGAAGGGAGGGAGGGAGGGAGGGGGGAGGGAGGAAGGAAGGAAGGAAGGAAGGAAGGAAGGAAGGAAGGAAGGAAGGAAGGAAGGAAGGAAGGAAGGAAGGAAGGAGGGAGGGAAGGAAGAAGGATGCTTGAAAATGTGTTTGCTAATGCCTGTTTAGATTACAGAAGCCACGTGGTGGGATATGTTTTCAGCTTGTTTGCAATAATACAGCCCATTACTGTGGCCAGGTATCAGAGCCAGCCCTGCCTTGGGTTGGATGGAGAGCTACAGTTAGGTGTCATCTCACAGAATGATGACACAACATCCATGATGGCTTCACTGAAGTGTTCCATGTTGATGTGAAATAGTCCATGGAACTGAGTGAGATTTTCAGACACCTGACAATGAAACTACAATGTGGCAGGGCAGTAAATTAAATCTTAAGCTACCAGTTAACAAACTCATCAGTTTCTTCAGGCTTTCAGCTCATTTATGGGCATATGTGGTACAGCACTTACTGGCATACATGTCTCTCAGTGAATATGAAGAAACAGAAAGAATCTTTGTCCACTGAATGCATTATTTAAAAGTGAATGATCAGGGCAGTTAATTCAAGGGCCAAAACTTGAGTGGTTTCTTCTGCAGAACAAATCATGCCAAATCATCCAAAATTCCCTGGCTCTCTGCCACAAACATCTATAATAAATGCAGAGACGTTGGAGGCTTCTCCTTCAGGCCTCCTTCACGATCAGTGGTGAAAATTGGATAGACAGTTCAGCTCTCCTTCAGCAGTGGACACTTCTCTCTGGTGGCATTGCAATCCCAGGCAAATGGCTGGCATGAAAGCTCTCTTTCTGCTCTTAGCTGTTGTCTTCTTGGTAAAGGCCACAGCAGATCCAGAGGGAAAACACGTGCTTGGGCCATCAGTTGTCAATGACACCCCAAAAGTGGGAGGTGAGCAGAATTAGGCAAATACATGTTGTCCCTATCTCACATTGGGATGTTCATGACATCTATTTTGTGGTGAAGTTGAATGGATCGGGCAATTTCATGCTTCTATGATCATTCCTGGTTGTTTTCCCTTGTGGAAGCCCATGCTTTGACATAGAGATATTTTTTCTTCAGATATTAACATGATTTTTTAAAGGACAGAACCTAGAACATCTGGCCCTTCAGCACAATATGGCTCCCAAGAATTCTCTCTGGAGATTTTCAAATAAGATGTGGAAGAAAATTTCCAAGTGATAGCTAGTGAGTGGATTGAGGCAAATATGATTCTTCTCTGTCTGGTAATGGAACGTTAGTCACAAGTCTTAAACCATAGTTCTGAGCCCAGACAATTTCATAATAAGGAGAGATGTATCCAATAGTCTGATCTTTCTTTCCCATTTGTTTCTCTTCTTATATTCTCATGCTTTAACAAGATGTTATTTCTTTTCCCAGATTCTTCAGTGGAGGGACCTCTGTCAGCTCTTTCAGTTAAAAATGATACCCTAAAAGGAAGAGGTGAGTAGAATTCAGCAAATATACTTTTCCATCTGCAAGCAGGATGTTCATGTGAATTAACTCATGCCAGAGGGCTCAAATATTTCTACAAATATTTCTACTGTATTCTTTCACTGGTTTCATATCTCACACCACTTGTGGAAATGTCCTTAGGTCTGAAACCGAAGGTGACGGTTGAGGGGCATCACCCCACAACACTCAGACCTGTTCCTAAATTCCTGGTTTCTTTATTCAGCCATATTGACTCACCAGATTTGCATATCAGGGAGCAGGAGTTTTTTCAGAAAATTGTGGATTCTTCCCCCTACTTTAGACCAAATTGATGCTGGGAGAAATATTCTAAAGTGCAGAAAAAATGGTGAACCTATTTTTTATTTTTATTTTTTTGAGTGTCTGAGGAGAAGAATCATGGACTGATGAGAATCTTTACGATTCAGAACTTAAAGTATGCAAAATTCAAACATGATTTTTTGCCATGAAATCAACATCTGCACTAACAATAGTGTTTCTGCACAGTAATATAATATAATTTTCTGAATGGAAAAATAATATTTATGTTCAGAGATAGTATTTTTGATCTAAAAATGCTATTTTATGTGCAAAATATCCACAATTGAATTTTGCACAAAATGAGCCTCAAACTGAGAATATTCTTCAAAAACTGTACAGTTTTGAGAGATTTTCTCACAGTGAGAAGGAAATCATGACGATTACTTCAACCATCTGATAGTTACATTTGGTGCAGTTATGAGAGAGAGCTTTCTTGGTGGCTGGCTCTGAGCTGTGGAACTCCCTTCCATGGGAGGTTTGGTTGCCACACATACACTCCCTTTGTTATCTTTCCACTGGCAAGCAAAGAACTTTTAATTAGGCAAACCTTTGATTATTTTTTTTCAAACTTCTTGCAGCAGAGAGAGCTTTTAATGGGAGGTTCTGTGTCTGTCTTTTGTTATGTTTTAACTGTGTTTTTGAAACTTTTTAAAAATCTGTGTCTTTTAAAAATGTAATTACGACTGAATTGTCTTTTATGTTTTTTATTAATGGTTATTAGTTATACTTTGTTGTAAGTCATTCGAAGGGAGAAAGGCAAGATATTAATTATCTAAACATATAAAAAAAATTCCTCCTCCACCATCAAATGAGGCCATCTCCCTATACAAGTAAAGTAACTAAAATGTTAAAGTTACACTGCAGATGTAACTGCAGATATAGCTTAACAAGTTTACATCGTGTTAAATCAGAAATGTAGTGAGCTCAATAGGTAGAAAAAAACTAGTGGACAACAGGAAACTAGCTAAGGCAGTGCGTACAAGGCAAGCACTTGCCTTGGCCTCAACTATTTGGCTGCTCTTCACAGTAGTTCTCAGAAGGTCAGTTTAACTTTTGATTGTGCTTCTTATCTCCATTTTTCAAATCACGTATCTTTTTGTCAGCAGAGTTGTAATGGTGGGGATCTCTTGAAGAAAGCAGGACACTGAGGTCAATGACTTGTCTCCTGTCCCACAGGGTAGGGTGTAAAGAAGCATTCAAACTTGCAGCCAATGACCAAGAAGGGTGGTAGCCTTTTCATCACTAGAGGTCTTGAAGCAAAGTCTAGAGAGTCCTCTGTTTCTATCAGTTATGCTACAGTTCTGGACCTCCTGCATTAAAGAGGAAGAGGCTGAGCTAAGTGGGTGATAGACCAACCTCCAAGGTAGTAAGACTATCTGAACATCTTGTCCCCATCAATGCACCACACACCAATACTGTTGTTACCCTGTGAACTGGGGGTCCCAGGAGGGACACCAAAATGTGCTCAACTAAAGTTGGAGAAAATTAGCTCAAAGCACTGATTAACATTACGAGAGGCAGGGTAACTTAGTGAGCTCTTGAACCTTATGTCTATGGGGTCGGGTCGAGTCAAAGAGAACACAGAAGGTGAAATAATAAATGATGTTTATTGAATACAAGCAAACAGTGTATGCGACACACTTATACAAGATAACTAAAGAAAATAGAGGAATTGCTGGTTTGGGTGATACTTCACCTGTCCTGAAGCCCAGAAAAATAGAGATCGAAGCTGGGGTGCGATGTAGCTCAGCACGTGGAGCTGAGGGGAGGCTCACCAAGCAAAGCAGCAGCAAGGCGGGATGAAACTCGGGACCGTTCCGAGGAAGGTCTCGGAATCAAGGGTTTTTATAAGGAGAATTATGACTGCAGACTGTGCTGTACTTGGGGGAAAACAATCCATTTGGAGTTGGAGACAAAGCCTCCGAAAGGTCAGAATCTGAATGATTGAGTTATCGTAGCGATTCTCAATAGAGTAGCCAGTATGCAGATGCAGAGTACTTGGGTATTGCATAGTTTACCCATCAAGCTGCCATCGCGGGGCAGAGGCTCTTTTGTAAGTAGCGGGCATACTTAATTAGAGTACTTGCCCGGAAGTCTCCTAAAACAGTGAGTCAGCTATTTCTGGCCTGCCTGTACTGTAGTTTGAATATTACGGCTATTAACGACCGACCTTGTTTACATGCTTGTCTGGTGGCCTCTCAAGCACGTGGAGAGGAATAGAGAAGTGCAGCCAAATTGTGATATCAAAGGATATCTTTGATATCCCTAAAGCTTGGACTAGCCAGGGCAGTAACACTGTGGTCACATCCATCCTTTTTTGCTATAGCTACAATGACTAGACTTAGAGCAATTTCAGACTGCGTTGATATATTGCTATCATTATGCTGCCCCTGTGAAAAATTAAGAGTGTGCACAGGGGCCTACTGGCAAGACAACCTAATTCAGGAGTTATGACCTGGAGGTTAGAATTGCACTGAGGAGTTCATAGATTTGGTCTATGCAATATTCCAGGCTGGAAGCCATACATTCAGTCATAACATAAAAACCAACAGAATGAAGCTGTGAAAGGATTTGTTCACCCATTCACCCTGTCTTCAGCTCATCTCACTGACCAGTCTAATTTTGGATTGCACATAAGCACTTCAATGGAAAGTATTTTTATGCAAATGAATGCTTCTGTCTCATTTCATTTCTACAGAAATTGCCCGTCAGCCAAGAAGTAAAATTTTCTGTCATGCTGCAGGAGGGAATTGTCGTTTGGCTTGCTTCCACAATGAAAGGAGTGTTGGATACTGCTTCTGGTTGATCCTTCACTGTTGCCTGCCTCTCAACTAAAGAAGGACAATGAAGCCAAAACAAAAAGCTGTCAGTAGTGCAAAAGAAAAAAAATCACCTCTCAGTTAAGGTTAATGAATGCTCAGCTATTCTTCTACATGCGTCTTTCTAATTAAAATTATTTTTGGCTCTGTTTCATTGAGGATTTCATATTTCATTCTTCTTCAAAGCATTCTATCACATATTGGCCTATATCCTATTGTTAGTCAGAGTAGATCTACTCTTCAGTTAAGATTTGCCCATTTGTTGACTTCTCCTCCTCTTCCTCCTCCTCTTCCTATCCCTTCAAGTCATTTCTGAATTTGGCATACCCTAAGACTAACCTATCATGGAGTTTTCCTGACAATTTTTTTTGTAAGAGTTTTCTGTGACCTTCCTTTGTAGCTCAGAGAGAGTACAACTTGTCCAAGCTTACCAGTAGGTTCTCATGGCCAAGGGCAGATTCAAACCCTGGTTTCCCAAAGTTCTAGTGCACGACCCAAACCACTACAGCACAGTGGGTCTTTATCTTGATTCAACAATGATTCCCTGGATCTTCTGTACTTGGGACTAACCAGCAGGATTATGATCACCATTGTCAATGAAATATTTCATTAGTCTTAGTATTATATTGCTGCTATACTTTATTTACAGGAGTTCGGCATAGTCCTTTCAAAAGTTCTTTTAGTGCAAGAAGCTAGAAGTGACATTCTTCAGCTTCTATATCCCACACACACTCTTTGAAAGGAGTTCTTAAAAGCATAAGAAGAATCTAACTGGGTCAGACCAAAGGCCTTTGCAGATAACCTTCCTATTTCTCACACTGTCTAATTAGATGCTCAGGAGTGTATTTGCATTATACTATTATAACAATTTGATACCACTTGAACTGTCATGGCTACATGCATGCTATGGAATCCTGGGATTTGTGGTTTGGTGAGTGCTTTGAATTTTCTGCTACAGAGTTCCAGGCTACATCACTGAACTACAGCATAGTGGCTCCTGACAAAGAATTCTAAGTACCAAACTACAACAGAGAGGATTTCAGGCCATGGCAGTAGAAGTGGTCAACAAATGTACAACGTGTATACATCCTGTAAGAAGCCAACAAACAAGGCACATGGTTCCCTAGAAATAACTAGTAGCCATGTTCATTTCATGTACATTTGCACATTTTATGCACAGTTGTTGGTATGTGCCTTCAAGTCATTTCCAACTTTTGGCAACCCTAGAATGAACGTATCATAGGATTTTCTTGGGCCAAAAGTATGTGATGTGCCCAGGGTCACCCAGTGGGTTTCCATAACCACGTGACAAATCAAACCTGGTCTCCAGGGTCATCGTCCAGTACTGAAACCACTACACCACAGTGACTCTCATTTCCTATTTTACCTCCTGCCAAATGTGTTCCTTGGATTTAGTGGTCCCTATTAATTTAATCTTGGTGGTAAATCAGCCCCAAGGAGTATGCTGCCAAGTGTTCTTCTGGTTGATTTTTCTGTGACTGTTGCACATTCCCATGCTTCCCCCCCACATACACACAGACACAATTTGTCATCTCATCCCTTTAATTCAAAGTGGAAATTGTGCTGTCTTCCAGCTGCGGTTGAACTGCAACTCCAGCCACTCCTAGCCAGCATAAGTGATGAAAGTTGGGCATTGCAACCCAACAATGTCTGGACAGCCACATCATTCCTACCCTTGTTTTAATCTGGGTGCATAATTCTTCCATACAATAAGCCAAGCTTGTGGTCATCATGTCCTGCACAGTATCCTCAGCCCCTTCATAAGCTTGTGTAGCACCATATGGCTAACACTCTGGATTCCTTTGGAAGGGGAACAGGATCACTATGGACAGATTATAAATGGTTCTGTTGGAGCAATTGGTCCAGGGGTTTCACTGATCTGGAACCCACTCCTGAAGGAGAAAAGATATCACTTCTCTCATCGTCTTCACCAGTCCCTTGGTAAATCTTGCAATGTTTTTGCTCTCATTAATAGTCTGTGGGCAACTGTAACAACTGAATTAAACTGCGTAGGATCAGGCAGTCTGTCTTATAGAAGTTATATGGCTCTAAGCGAGTTCACACATCAACCCAGCAATGCTGCTATCTATTGCATTCTGTATTTCATTTATTCACTTGTTTAATCTCTTTAATTTCTATGCAAACAGTCCATACATGTGACAAAGGAGGACAGGCTATTATTTGGGGCTGCACCACGGCTTCAGTCCTCTTAACCTAGCCTTCAGGGCCAAAAGCTGCTTGGCAAAATATATGTTGCAAAGAGTATCTTAAAGATTTTCAGAGTCTCTCCTCAATATTAAAAAGATAAATCTTTAATTGTGGCTCTTTCTTCAGGATGTTGTTATCCTGCATTGGGGATTGGAAAAGGATGGGACCCTTATGACATTTATGCACAATGTCAGCCAGGTCCCATTGTTCTCCTGTCCCCAGGTGGCGTGATCCCACCACAAATCATTGATGGGTTCTCCCTGTCAATGACCGGCAATCATCCTGTCCTCACCCTGCCCTCCCACACTTACCTGATGTGTGGAGGGTCAAGAAACACAACAGCTATGCTTCCTGCCCCAGCACAGTCTGTAACAGTGCATGGCTGTGCTACAGAAGCAAGAGATGTGACCATCATGCTTCCTGCATTCCTGCGGACAGTCGATGTGGAGGAGAGCACTCCTTTCACTTTCTTCTCCCCAAAGAGGCTCTACCAAGATCCTCATGGGACACCACCGGGATCCAGTAGGCCTGTCTGAAGGAATGTTATGTAGAAGATGGAACAAGTCTGTTTTCTCCTGCTCCAGAGATTAGGGGTGTTTCTATGCTACATTGTTATAGTGCTATTGTTCCACTTTCAACATCCTGTGGAATTCTGGGATTTGTAGTTTCCTGAGGCCAAAGAGCTCTCTGGCTGAGAATCCTAAATGCCCCTCCCTAAACTGCAAACCCCAGGATTCCATAGGATGTGGATACTGGAATAATAGCACTATAATATAATAATATATAATAATATCACTATAACAGGGTAGTGTGGAAATGCCCTAGAACATACACCAGTGGCTTCAATTAGAAACAAAGATATTCCACCTGAACATTGGGAAGAACCTCTTTACTGTAATAACTTTTTAACAGTGGAATAAACCACCTCAGAGGATAGTAGATTCCTCTCATTTAGATGGAGGCTGTATGGGCATCTCTCAGGAGTGCATTACTTGTGTATTCCTGCATGGTGGTAGTTGGTATAGGGGATTCTTCTGATCCTTTCCATCTCTAACATTCTATGATTCCATGGTTTCTAGATCATTAATTTTCTGTTCAAATGCCCATTTAGTTTTAGTCATAGAATAATAGAATCATAAAATCATAAAGTTGGAAGAGACCACAGGGGCCATTGAGTCCAACCCCCTGCCATGCACCCATCAAAGTATTCCCAACAGATGGCCATCCAGCCTCTGCTTAAAAACCTCCAAAGAAGGAGACTACATCCCACTCTATTGAGGAACCATATTCCACTGCTGGACAGCTCTGACTGTAGGAAGTTCTTCCTGAGGTTCAGGTGGAATCTCCTTTCCTCCAGCTTGAATCCATTGCTCCTTGTCCTAGTCTCTGGAGCAGTGGAAAACAAGCCCACTCACTCCTTGACATAACATCCCTTCAAATATTTAAACATGGCTATCATGTCCCCTTCTCTTAAACTTCTCTTCTGCAGACTAAGCATCGTCAGCTCCCTAAGCTGCTCCTCATAGGGCTTCATAGCTTCCAGACCCTTCACCATTTTGGTCACCCTCCTCTGGACACACTCCAGCTTGCCAATATCCTTCTTGAATTGAGGTGCCCAGAACTGGACACAGGATTCCAAATGAGGTCCAATCAATGCAGTCCAACCTTGTGAAATTGCATTTAACATGTATCTACCCTGGATGTTATTTTTCTCCTTTACATCCCTCTTCTCCCAAAGGCATAAAATAATCTCCAGAAAATGTCTGTCCCTTTGATTTTGAAAATGTCTACAGGAGATAAGAGACACAACCAGTGTATTAGCTACCCTCTCTGACTAGCTATGGAGGGTAGAATCCCACATGACAGAAGACCATGGCTCCTGGTTTCACAGGGTTCAGCTGGATGATAGAAATGAGCTGCCATTTGTTCACTACTTTGTGTGACAGCTTAACTTAAGAAATAAAGGAGGATATTAAAAATGCTTTAAAAATGCTTAAAATACAGCAGAGGTATTTAAACAATTGAAATCAAATTCATCAGGACAAAACATTCACAGAAAACAGTTAAAATCAACCCCAGAATTCTGTATCAGTTCATGATAATTTCTCAGAAACAGAATCTCTTCTTGGTATTTAGAGATAGTGGGAGGTGAATTCTTAACAAAACTAGTCATAATAGAACTATTAAAAATAGCAGTATGTCATAGAGAACAATGCCCCAAAGCTTGTTGATTGGTTCTGATTAGAAAAGACCCATTGATCCAATTGTTGAACAATGACTCAACAGAGAGATTCAGTCAGTCTATTTTATTGGAGACTCACAATAGAATTTAGTCCAATGTGTGATAGTATGCCCTAGGAAAAGAATGCAAGAACAAGTAACAAGACAGATTGATGGGAAATTAATTTTAATCAAAAAAAGAAGATGAAGAACAAGAAGTAGCAGGTGAGAGAAGAGCTGAGTATTTATTCATCTTCATTGGCAGGTGATTCCATTTTTGCTCTGTTGATAGGTTTTTGCTGTGCTTTGCGTCTCCATTCAGTTGATTCTTTTCTAGTTTTCAGGGCAGCAATGAATTCCTCTGTGGCAGTGTCCAGCACCTATTTCATTTGCATAGTAAGAGACTCAGTAATGTCCTCCAATGTCAAAGCAGAGAATATGAATTCTTGAATGGATGGAAATAAAAAGAAAATTAATCATTTGCCCATCCTTTGTTGTTTAGATGAGTTTTAGTTCAGTTTAGCTGCTCTGCAACAAGAAAATAGTTCTTGTGGTGGTGGTGGTATGCCTTCAAATAATTTCTGACTTACGACAACCCTAAGGTGAACCTATCATGAAGTTCTCTGAGGCTGAGAATATGTGACACACCCAAGGTCACCCAGTGGGTTTCCATGGCTGAGCATGGAATTGAACCCGAGTCTCGAGTGCCATAGTCCAATGCTCACACCACTGCACCACATTCATTCTCAAATAATTCTTAGTTCTTTCAAAATAGACTTGTGAATTCTAGTGGCTCATATTCAAATGCAAGATGAAGGTGTAGCAGTCTGACTTCAGGAGACCAGATTTGAATTCTTGGTCACTCATGGAAACCTACTGTGTGACTTTGGGTAAGTTAAGCTCACAGTCTTAAAGAAAGACAAGAGCAAACCTCAGAATCAATCTTGCCAAGAATATGGCTGCCATAAATTGAAGTCGATATGAAAGCACACAGCAACAATGAATGTTAAAATGTAAACTGACTGAATTTATTCCCCTCTCCTAGGCAAAGCTGGATTCAGAGAGGCAATGGACTTCTCTCCAGTAAAGCCATCTGTGAAATGCAATACAGTAAATCTACTATTTTGGAATAGAAAATTCTGAAGAAAAAAAACAACTGACTGCCCTTTGGAAAACACTTTGCTTTTAAGAGTTTAGGTAATAATCCACAACTAGACTCATCAGTGAAAAGAAGGAAGGGCAGGAAGGGAGGAGGTAAAGGTTCAAGTCTCTTCATTCCTGCCTTCTCCTGATTGGGATGCTGCCTATACACATCACTTTCTCTGGGCTGTGATATTTTTCCATTGCAGCAAAAAGCAGCAATGTTTCTTGTGGTGAAGACGAATCAATTTTCTTTGGCATGAAATTTCATGGGCTACAGTCCACTCCATGAGATACATGAAGAATAGTTTGAGTCAGCAGAGGATTTTGCAAATGCTTGCATGGGTAGATGTGTAAGTGAAGAGATATAATCAGTGTGGAGAAGGGGAACTTAGGTTTTCCACTGACTACCTCCACAATAACCCTCCCACCTACTCAATTATTATTATGCCTAATAAATGGCCAATTCAGAAAGCCTTCGGTGCACCTTGTTGGCCAAGCCAGATGACATTCTATACATCCGACAAAGTCAGTGGCAGAGCTTGGAATGTGTGGGGAGGGCAGGAGGGGGTGAGGCTATGGCACGAGAGGCGTGGCCACTGTATGCAAGAGCTTGGTTGCAGTGGGGGGGGCATGGCCAGGCCACACAGAGTCTTGGCTATGAGTACGAACACCCTAAAAACATTGCCGCCCGGAGCGATTGCTCCCCCACCCCACCCCACATTCCTATGTGACTGGACAAAGTAAACAATAATCGAGACAAGTACATGGCTAATTCTAGGTGTTACCTTTTAAGGCACCACAAATTCCAGTGCCTATCAGGCTTTACCCTGCAACCTGGGCATTGTTTGAGAGACAGAGGGATTCTAGAGCAAACATAGGATGTGGTAGGATAATGATGCACTCCCGATGGTATCTAGATTACATGCTTTGCATTTTAGGTCCAATGTAGGAAGTGGGGGATGAAGACTGAGCACACATTTCCTCAAGGAACAGTAGCAAAGAATAAGTGAAGGCAATGTATCCAAAAGTCTGCAGTTTTTAAAGTACACGCCTATTTATCACATAGTTTTAATACTATGGGAGAGAAAGGGTGGAATCCTAATGTTAATTTTAAGAACCATGAACATATTGGTATGCAAAAGCCATCCAGAACTGAACAATGGGACTCATAGAGCCATAGACTCACAGAGCTCAAAAAGATCACAGGGGCCATGCAGGAATGCACAACCAAAGTGTTCCTGACAGATGTCCATCCAGCCTCTGTTTAAAACCCTTCAAAGAAGGAGACTCCACTACACTCCTAGGTGGTATATTCCACTGTTGAACCCCTCTTACTGTCAGGAAGTTCTGCCTAACATTTAGATGGAATCTCTTTTTCTGTAGTTTAAAGCCATTACTCTGGCCCTTTTCATGCACCAGTCACGTTGTGAAATGGCCTTGGGAGCTTTGCACGATTGCGAGGACCATTTCACATGATGTCCTTGCAATCGTGTGATGCTCCCGAGGCCAGTAGGCGGTGATCATGCATTACATCATTTTGGACTTGTTGCTGAAAATGATGTGTAATCGCACATTCCTCCCAGGCCCCACACACACTTACCTTGCGTGTGGAGGCTCCGGACACATGGCCATCACACTTCCTCCCCCAGCACAGCCTGGGAAAGTACCTGCCTGCATTGCAGAAGGAAGGGGTGGAGGACTAACGCTTCCTTCTGGCCAGCATGGAGCTGGTGTGCAGGGGAAGCAGAGGGGATGCAAGTACCTCTCAGCAGAGGCTTATCGCATGATCCGCTCATGACACCAGTGGCATCAGGTAAGGTGCAAAAAGGGCCTCTGTGTCCTAGTCTCTGGAGAAGCAGAAGACAAGCTTGCTTCTTCTGCCATACAGTATCTCTATCATAGGTATTACGTTACGTCTTAACCTTTTCTTCTCCAGGCTAAATATACTCAGCTCCCTAAGCTACTCCTCATAAGGCATGATTTCCAGGCCTTCTACCATTTTGGTCTCCCTCCTCTGGACACATTGCAGCTTGTAAATATTGAATTGTGGTTTCCAGAACTGGACACAGGTGGATCTAACCACAGGTAGTGTCTGACCAAAGTAGAATACAGTGGTACTATTACTTCCCTTGACCTAGACACTATACTCCTATTGAGGCAGCCTAGAACTGTATTGGCTTTTTTAGCTGCCACACCACACTGATGACTCATGTTCAGCCTTTAGTCTACTAAGACTCCTAGATCCTTCTCACATGTACTGTGGTCAAGCTATGTGTCACCCATTGTATATCTGTCCATTTCAATTTTTTTTCTGCCCAAGTGTAGTATCTTACATTTCTATCTGTTGAATTCATTTGGTTTTGACCTAGCTCTCTAATCAGTTCAGGTCATTTTAAATTCTGATCCTGTCCCCTGGGGTATTAGTTACCCCTCCTAATTTGACATCATCTGCAAAATTGATAAGAATGTCCTTTATTCCTTTATCCAAGTCATTGATAAAGATGTTGAATAAAACTGGGCCCAGGACAGAACCCTGTGGCACCACATTAGTCACTTGTCTCCCAGATGAGGAGAGAATCCTTTTGGTTCAGGTTGTAACCAATTAAAATCCACTTTACAGCAGTATTGACTAACCCAGATAATATGAGCTTCTTTGCAAGCATGTCATGGGGGACCTTGTCAAAGTCCTTACTTACTATATCCGTAGTATTCCCTTCATCTACTGTACCAAGAAAAGAGATAAAATACGTCTGGCATGACTTGTTTTTAAGAAACCTGTGTTGATCTTTAGGGGATTGTGGCATTCTTTTTAAGTGCTTATAGACTGTTTTATGATCTGCTCTAGATTCTGCCCTGGTATTGATGTCAGGTTGACTGAATGGTAACTATTTGGATCCTCTTTTTTCCCCCTTCTTTTTTGAAGGTGGGATCAATATTTCCCCTCCTCCGGTCTTCTGAGACTTCTCCAGTTCTCATGTACAGAAATTTTGGCAAATGGTGTTTAAAGAGATAACAGGAATTGATTTACAAATATTTTGGAGTACAGCATTATTATCTATATTTGATAAGGTTAATTGTACCCAGACAATGAAGGAATTAATTACAAATTTATTAACTGCAGCAAGGCTAATTATATCGAGAAAATGGAAAACTCAAGAAAACGTTCAAATAAAGGAGCGGTATAAAGAAGTGTGGAAAATTGCGATCAGTGATAAGTCAACATGTTGAATTAAGTTTTAAAAAGGGATAATGAAAAGGAATGACTTCGAAGCAATTTGGAAAATATTTGTGGAAAAGGCTGTAATGAAAGAGGGAAGTGTCACACCTCCACAAGAAGAACTATAATTTTGGAAAGCAGAGTAAGCTGAAATATAATTGGCTCTGGGAATGGGCTCACATTTAGGGTTAATGTTTATGGTTAATAACAGGATCATATATAGTATTAGCAATAGGTTAAATATAGTTGAAAAGACTAGATTTAAGGATGAAATTACTACAACAATAATGAGTACAAGGAGAATGAGATTTAGATACACGAAATAAAAATATATAATTAATATGATATGTAATATGTTGAATAAGTATATGATGATAAAGGATCTGAAGAGAAATATTAATGTAAGCTATTTGTGTTGTAATTTTTTTTCTTTTTCACATTCATGTTATTCACATGGTGTTTTTGTTTTATTCTGTTATGTATTGTTTTTCTTTATAATAATAAAAAATTATATATATATATATATATAAAGAGACTTCTCTAGTTCTCCAGGTATTCTCAAAGATTATTGCCAGAGGTTCTGAGATTACACCAGCCAGCTTTTTTAAGTACCCTTGTTACCACGGTTATGATATGTCTGATGAGATCACTAGATATCTCTTGATATCAAATAATTTGGCCTCTATCTGACATTTCTCTGCCACCTTACTCCACGTGTTTGCAGAGGTCCACCGGACAAGCACATAATAGGCACAGCCATTAATGGTTGTGCATTCCAAACCTCATTTAGGCAGGCAGCTTAATACCTCTCCGATGCTTCAGGGACCATCCTTCTTGCAAACCGACCTTGCTTAGTGCGACTTTACACAAAGACGCCCGACCGAGTGCCGAGCAATTCCTTTATGTTGGGCCATTAGCATACTGGCCATACTATTGTCATCCAGTGCTAAGCTCATCATATTAAACCTGACCTTTTCCAATGCTATTGTCCCGCTCCAAAGTTCGTTTGTTCTCACCAAGCATAGCATGGCCTGTAGGCACAATCCACCCTATAAAAAGTTGCCGATTCCAAGCACAACTCGGAACACTCCGGACTGCTATCCCGCCTTGCTGTCGGTTTGTCCAGTGAGTCGCCCCCTCAGCGAACCGCGCTGGGCTTTCTTCCCTGCAACTCTCCAGCTTTCTCCAGGACTACAAGAAAAGGTGTCGTATCACCCATTTCCCCCAAAAACTCTTATTTCCAACTTCTATCTAGCTGTGTGCTTGTGGTGTCTTTTCTGTTGTTTGTCCTGTAATAAAGCTACTATTATTTTTACTATTTTAAAAACTGCCTGACTGCTCTTCTGGCCTGACGCTGTAGACATAGGGTCAAAGATCCCAGCTAAAGTTACTCTGCCTCTTGCTAGCTTAAGAGAGTGCTCGAGTCTAATTTCCCCCATCTTGTGTTTTTATTTGGTTATTTGGGCGTCCCTCCCGGGACCCCCACAATACAGAGTAACACCCTTGGATGTAGTTCATCTGGACCTGGGGACCTGAATTCTTTTAGAGTAGCTGGGTATTCCTGTACTAGCTCTTTACCTATACTGTACAGCATTTCCCCTGGTACATGATCTGCTCCATTGTTCCAAGCCTGAACTCTGTTTTTCTATGGGGAGAAAACTGAGGCAAAGAAGCGGTTACATAATTCTGCCTTTTCTCTGTCCCTGTTAGCATTTCACCATCTTCTTTATGCAGAGGCCTAATCATTTCCTTGTTCTAATCAGAATTAGCTCTTGAGAATAATCTAAGTGGCCCATGTTTCTGTAGAAGAAATCAGCACAGAACAAATTTATTTGCTCCTAGCCCATATTTGAAGAGGCTAATCTGCAAGTCAACACTCCACTTGTTCCTCAGAAATCAGTGAGATCAATGCTGGGTCCTTATCTGTTCTCCAATCTCCTAATTGTTTGCTTTTGCTTTGAAACAGGCTTATTTTACTGTTCTCTTCCCAAGTTTAAGTTTCTGCTGAAATGCCTCAGTGTTTTGGATTTTACCCTTTCGCCATAAGAGGGTCTCTGGGTATAACAGATGCTTCTATCCATTTAGATGATATATTTCTCCTTTACCCTGCAGCTATTCCAGCTGCCCTGAATTTAAAAAGTTGTAAGATTTACCTCACCATAAGAAAACTGCATGGTTTTCTTTGCAGTTCAAGAAGCTAAGGAAAATGCAGACCATGAACATGATTGTAGAACAAAACAAAGGGTACCCAGTGAGGTACCCCATAACTAAGGCAAGAACCTCAAACTTCATTTAGGGTAATTTCACCCATGTTTTCTTCTCTTTTGAGTGCTATTTCCAGCAAACTGAATGAGAAGTGGGAAGGGAAGTAGAGGATTTATTTTTTTTTAGCATAGTGCTACTAATACTCCCCTGCTGTATAAATATTTCTTGACAAATGAGAGATTTCCCCAGGGTAACGGTGGTCTACAAGCTGGGAGAGCAAGTGAAAGGGACAAACTGTGAAGACCCCAGAAGTGAAATGTGCATTTAGTGAACTATTATTGATAGCCTGCTATCAAAGGAAACCCTTACCACAAGCATGAGGATCACTCTGCTATATTCTCCAGCATCCCCAAATGCCCTCCCATCCTGATTATAGAAAGCCATATAAGACGATGAACTTCATAACATCCTCCCAAGGTTTCCTCTGCAATTCAGGAAACAGGGAAATGCAGAGCATGAAGGGGATAATTCTAAGGTGGGGGGGAGGATACCTAGACATGGCTCAGATACTTTATACCTAAGGCAAGAACCTCACATCTCATTTCACCCAAGATTTTTTTTCTTCCCTCAGATTCCTTTTCCCTGAGGCCCTTATCACATGATGGCACTGTCCTGGCATGGGGAGATGTTGCTGCCAGTCTGTGACAGATGCCATCCTACGATGTCATCACGGTCCCCCTCCTGTCTAATCCCTAGCCATCAGGATTGCACAGTATACCATTACCAGAAAAAAAGTCCGGTAATGGCCTCCTTTCGTGAAATAATCACATCACCAACAGCCGTGCAGGAAGGGCAGAAGCGCTATCAAGTGCTTGCTTCCTCAGCGCAGCACAGCTGCACTGTGGAAGGGAGGAGTGTGTCCCGAATATTACCTATCCACTTACAGCCAGCCACTGTGCAGAGGGAAGCATCTAAGTCCTGCTCCCATCCTGGCAATGGCACTGCCAGGATGACACTGAGACATTGCGGGATCCAGGTATGGTGCAGAAAAGGCCTGAGACGGAATGAGAAATGGAAATAAAAACTGAAGACATATTTCAGCCCAACACTACTAATATCTTCTAGCTGCATGTCTATTTCTTGGGAACTGAGCAAACATCCCCTGCGTAAACATTGTCTACAGGTTGCAGAGGAAAGTGACGGAGACAAACCATGAAGAGTATAGAAGGGAAATGTGCATTTATTGAACTGTTATTGATATCTGTCATCAAAGTTAACCCTTACCCTTAGTGCAAGGAACCTCTAATCTGTGGACCAAATGTGAAGGGGCTGGAAAAAGTAGAGAAAAGGAGGATAGGGCCAAACACACTTTTGAGATGTTTAAGGGGTAAAGTAGTTTAGAAGCCTTTCCTCTTTTTCCCCCATTTATATCTCATTTTGTGCTCTGTAAAAAAAAGAAGAATTCCATAGTAATTTCAAAAATTCCATTTTTGATACAATCATAACTAGAGTGAATTGAGCAGTTTCTGTTCTTCCCATCCATTCCAGGGACAGAATCTGGCAGGTGGCAATGAACATCCATCAATAATAAAATGGAAATTGTAGGGTAAGTTATGAAGCAATGTGAGTCTGGACAGATGGATGTGTATAAATGATTTGTATATGTGGTACTGGCCCTGTCCATGGTTGGTCTTGACCACAAAATTCTGAAAGTCTCCATCATGAAGACTGTACCCTCCATGGGAAGAGATACATTGAACTCCTGTGCCTACATGACCTTACAAGCACCCCCAGAGCGTCTCATACAGAAATAAAAGATTTTAAGTTCAGCCGGTCCTATGCCAAGTAGAAGGACTGCAGCACAGATCCCTGTGAGTATCTTCTGGATACAGTTCTTGGCAAGACCCTACTCAGTGGTTGCAGGATGAGGAGCCCAAGCTGGGATAGTCAGGTATTGTTAGAGCCTGAAGGAAGCTGCAGAATCATCAGCAATTCAGTACCAAGAGTCTCTCACTGGAAGGGTGCTGTACAAAGGATGTTACCCTCAGTCCACTATTAAATGGCTCCTTGGTCTGTCCTTCTCATGGATAGCAAGACTTGTCCTCAGCCTCCTACCCACCTCTCTATGGACTTCCAACTCTCTCTCCAAGGACTTTCCCAGCCAGGCAGCTAAGAGAATTTTCAGCCCACTGGGTACTCATGCCTTTCCTTGAAGTTTTTCAAACTCCAGGTCCTCAGGTCTAAAGGAGACTTTTGCAGCCTGTCTCCTGCTATACAGCCTCTGTGAATTCAAAAGCCAATCTTTACACAATATTTCCAGACTCTTATTTACCAACAGTGATTGATTTTCCTCATAACCTAAACAATGAGGTGAACTGCTGACCAGTTCCACAGAACTCCTCCAGCTGTCAGATAGACAGAAGTCATGCATAAAGGCAGAAAAATGTAAACACAGAAACACTAGGTGATCCCTCCCTGTGTGTATGTGTGTTGATGGAGTGTCCTTTCATCAGTTAAGACAAGTTACAGTTTCCTATGGCCTGAATTCTATTGCTTAGTCCCAGCTAGAGTAAACTCACTGCATCATTTTTAATAGACAGTTTCCACATAAGTAAGTCCCATTCATTGAACAGGTCTACTCTATTCCCACCAGTAAGGCTGGAACGTCATCAGCACCATGGGACAGAACCAGAGACATCAGAACTTTGGGGAATACCTCTGAGTAGGGGTGTATGAGTTAATTTATCTGTTTGAGTAGGCATGCCCCACAAGCTATAAAGTTTTTCCCAACAACCTTGGGTATTAATTATTGTCTGGGTGCAGAATAATGCCTTTCTTCCTGAAGTAGTCACAAGAAATATTGGCTTGTCTCTAACTCTCTAATATTTAATTTGTAACTAATATTGAATTCAATAGTTCTTGCAGTGGTACAAAAAGCTGTTCCTCTAAAACTTTATTATAAATTGAAGATAAACCATCAGGTCCTGGTGTCATCCTGAATTCAAGCTCTGCCTTTGTTATTCTATAATAGGAATTATATTCTGAGAGCTTAAGTAAGCCTCAAGCCTTTCCTTGGGTATCTCTTGCTTTTTGTAGTTTACTGACGCCAAAAAGCTCTCTGGCTGAGAATTCTAAAGGTTCTTCCCTAAACTGCAAACCCAGGATTCCATAGAATGTTGAAAGTACACTATAAGAATGTAGTGTGGAAAGGCCTTAGGTTGAAACTTACACTCCACTGAGATCCCCTGGAGATGATGGATTTTCTTGTCCAGTGCATGTGGAAATGGCTGGGTAGGAGAAGAAAGGAAGAGGAAAGCGGTGTGAATGGGTGTGTTTCAGTTTCAGAAGGAGGCAAAGCAAACTGGACAAGTATCTGTCCTTGGTCCTGTTCCTGGTTTCCCAACCTCTCCTCCTGAGCACTGCAGATCTACACTTCAGGATCTCAAATTCTGCTTGCAGTTTTGCCCTTTCCAGAAAAAGGACTCCATTTGCATCCACCTTCTTCCAGGAAGGTCTCCTTCAGTCTGGATTATCTTTCCTAATAATGACTTTATTCCTCATAAATTGGGGGAGAAACACTGTTCTAGGGAAGCACAGCACAGGTTTCAAGGAAACTCTATGAAAGTGCTAACATTTTCATTTAAGAGGCATATTTTAAGATTAGGTACTGTTACTCCAAAATGTAGGTGCCACAAAGGCCATCCCACAATGCCAAATACCTCCTTGCAAAAGTGGGGAATGAATTAGCTCAAAGAGGAGGCTTGCAAGAGGGAGGTAACTTAAGGAGAACTTTTCTACCAATGTTTATGGGCTCTCGCAGGAAAAGAACCAGCCAAAGATTCAAAAGTAAGCTAAAAATATGTTTTATTGAGGGGAATTCATTCATACATGCACACAAGATACAAACAGTCAAACATTCACACAAGAGCTAACTGAAAGAGAAGGGAGGGAAAAAATATGGATAGAGAGGCTGAGGAGGGGGCGTTGAGTTTATAATTACCAATCCAGAAAAGTAGTGAAGGGCAGAAATGCATTTTGGCTTAGGTAGGACCTAAGGACAGTTCTCGTTCAGGAGCCAGATGGACAGAGTGACTGGTAGACCTTTGAGAAATTGCACCAGGCATCCTGAAATCAGGGGTATTTGTACTCTAAAAATAGCCTGTGGCAGTGGAAGATGTGTGCAGTTCCAGGTGTGGAACAATGGGAATTGCAGGACAGACAATGGACTATCAACTCACTAATGTTTGCAGTATTTGGATGACAAAGACATAATGTGTGTTATAATAGCTATCTATTGTGGGTGCTATGAAGCAAAAGGAAGGAATCCAGGTGCACAAGGGATGGCTATCTGGTGGGCTTCTCACAATTGTGTTCCCTCAGAAAACTCTAGTTTCAGCTTAAGCCTATTATCCACAGGAATGGTGTTTATTTGCCTGACAATTGGCTTAGTCTTACCTGGAGAATGTTTAGGTTGACCTGCCTCTCTTGTTTACAGTTGGGTTTCTTCCCTTGCTTGGTCACCTCTCAGGCTTGATTTTGATATCAGAGCCAATTAATACAGTTGCCAATCCAATATGGTGCCAATTAGGTATGGTGCCCATCCAAACCATACTGATATCAGGGACCCTCAAAGCAGGGCCTTACAGTACAACAATGTAGCCCTAGGTAAACTAACAAAAAATAAAGGATTTAAGGCAAGAGCACGAAGTGTGGCCCTGAATCCACATGGGGTTCTCAAGTCTGTCTTGGAGTCCCTTATGTCCTCCAGACTCACCAGATTATCATTATTCTGCTCAAAAATAAAAAGGGTAAATTGCCTCTCTTGGAAAGGAAAGGGAAATGGGAAAGGAAATTCACTCCCATTTAATATTTGAAAAACATGCCCATTTTTCAAAACCAGAAATGGAATTCCACCGATTTCTAATTCTCTTTTTTTATATTTTAACAGTCTTTGCAGCCCCCAGAGAGCTCCATGGACAGAATATTGGCCTTTAGGTGTTCTTCACTTTGTTGTTGTTGTTGCATGCCTTCAAGTCATTTCAAACTTATAACAACCCTGAGGTAAACCTATCTATCACCGGGTTTTCTGGGGCTGAGAGTGTATGACACACCCAAGGTCACCCAATGGGATCTCCATGGCCAAGTGGGGAATCAAATCTGGTCTCCAATGCCCAAACAACTGCACCACACTGCCTCTTTACATGTCCACTCCCCAGTTTAGAAGTTATCCACATTAGTGACTTGGGTTGTGTGATATATGGTGGGGCTGAAGCCTTGATTCAATATTAGACCTAGTTCTCTTTTTTATATTTTAACAGTCTTTGCAGCCCCCAGAATGCTCCATGGACAGAATATGGACTAGACCTTTCCTATGTTCCCAGAAAAGGGGGCTTTTGCAGGACCTCACCATCAGTAGAACACAGTCACAGTTGTCCTACAACTCTCTGTTATCAGAGAGGGTATGTGGGAACCGAAGTGGCCAGATCAGTGCATCGGTCCTGCTCTTTGCTCCATACTCTAATTCTTAAAACTCCAAAGATGGCTTATTTGAAAACTGTTACTGAATGAGAATGAGGGTATCTTTGTTGGGGGAAGAGGTGGGCCGGCTCTTCACATAGGTCCTATAGGAAACTTTAGGAATTTCAGGACACAATGAGATGTTCAGCTTTTTACTCATAATGCTTCTGTACCATCCTCCTTTTGTTTGCCCACCATAGCCCCTAAAACTATTTAACTTCTGCTTGATCTCCCACTCCGTGTTTGAGAGCAATTGGGTCATTTCCGCACTACAGTGTTAAAGTGCTGCTATTCCACTATCAACCTCCTACGGAATTCTGGAGTTTGTAGTTTAGGAAAGGGCACTTCAAATTCTCAGCCAAAGAGCTCTTTGGTCTCAGTAAACCACAAACCCCAGAATTCCACACGACGTTGAAAGTGGAATAGCAGCAGTTTAACACTGTAGTGCAGAAATGGCCCAGGACTGTTCTTATCAGTGCCACTCTTATCTTAAGTCGATCAAGAGGTGGGCATAGAATCTATTTGGATTTGACTTCTCACTCTGCTTTCTCTGTGGAGGTCCTTTATGATCCTTGTTAAAGGAGATATTATTCCAGTTTTTGGACTGAAGGTGAAGACATGAATTGTAACATTCTTTTCTAGTTATTAGCCTTGGTGCCATACATAACAAGCATAATAAGCAGTGGTAAATCAGTCATAACAGTTTTGTTATCAAAGGATGCCACAATTGGTTTTAGCAATGTTCTTCCCTCTGTGGGAAATTCTTCAAATCTGTTCAGCTTTCTGGGACAATTTGCAGTTTGAGAATAAATTTTGCAAAAAAATCACCTCTGGTTTTTCTCAGAGAAAAGAGCAGCTTTTGGGCAGCAAATCATATTTCTGTTCAGAAAATAATGTCCCACATGGATGTATATGCAAGTTTGGTTGCACATGTAGTGCCTGACTTTGGTTCTGCAATGTTGCCAATTCAACACAAGGGTTGCATAACACCATTAATGTGCAGCTCCACATTATGCTATGCAACCACGATGTGTTAAATGTTTTAAAAACACTTAACTTAAATGTTCTAACACTTAAGTGTTTTGAACACACTTAACATGCTTATTTTTTTTAAAAAAAAAATTCCTTTCCTTTCCTTTATTTTTTCATATTGGGTATCTGATGGAGAATTTGTGCAGCTGGAATATCTACTTAAAGAAACAAACAGATTTTTTTAAAAAACTGGCACCAAGGGTCCTTCCACACAAAATATTTATAATACTATGATTCTACTTTAACTGCCATGGTTGCATCCTATGGAATCCTGGGATTTGCAGTTTGGTGAGCCATTAGAGCTGTCTGACAGAGTCATAAAAAATGTTCCCTAAACTGCAAATTCCAGGGTTTCAGAGGATGGAGCCAGAGCAGTTAAAGTGGAATTATAGTGCTATAATTCTGTGCTAGTCCGTGAGGCTGCTGGTCCCTGGAAAATTTCCAGAAAAGAAAGAAACAGTTGTAATCAATGAGCATTAAGACAGTGCCTAGAACATTGAAAATGGTAGTTCCTTGTCCCCAACATTAGATAACCTGAAAAGCTCTGGGATAGCCATTGATGTCCACTTCCACTCTAAGGGCATTTCCACACTCCACTGTTCTAACGCTATTATTCCACTTTTAACATCCTATGGAATTGTTGGTTTTGCAGTTTAGGAAGGGGCCTTTAGAATTCTCAGCCAGAGAGCTTTTGGCCTCAGGAAACTACAAACCCCAAAAATCCACAGGAGACTGAAAGTGGAATAATTGCTCCATAACAGTATAGTACAGAAAGGCCCTAAGACTCTACCAAAAAAACAAAACAAAACCCAAAAACAGAACCCTGAAATGTAAGGGAAAGGCAAGGAAAACAAGCATAGGGAAGTCATGTTCATGAGTGAAGCGTGGAATTTTTTTTCCACCTGCACTCAGTTGATGCGTGTCCCACAGAGTCATGTGACCTGATGTTTGTGATCTATTCCACCTTAGCTGACCACTGGCTTCTCCCACCTGTTTTGTTTTAAAGAGATTTTTGCTGTTGCTCTCATGGTCCCCATCTGGGACCCTGAGAGTCAAATGCATGTGCAGTAGGATGTTGGTTACTCATCCTAAGACAACCTTGAAAAAAATATCCCCTAAATTCCATCCAAAAACAAAAATAAAACATGAAATGGATGCAAAATCAATTTTAATGCTAAAGAAAAAAAAAAGATGTGAGAAGAGTTGAGTGGCTACTAGTCTTGATTGCCAGGTGATTGTCTGTTGAGTTTCCTTTCCATCTTCCTTAGGCTTCCTCTCTAATGGTAAGCCAGACAGCAGTGAATGCTTGTCAAGCATTTTCCACCAGATATTTCATTGTCATAGCAGGAATGTCGGCACTTTCCCCCGACAGCAGTGCACAGAATGCGACCACACACATGGAGTTTCAGATGGATTTTTTCTGCGAAAGGAAGACAGAAATAGGTTGTAAACATCCATAGGCCAATTTGCAAGAGTTTTCATGCTCAGCCCGGAAACTGAGTTAGGTACAAAAATGAGAAAGAAACTTAGGCCATTTCCGCACTAGACTATTATAGTGCTATTATTCCACTTTCAACATCCTATGGAATTCTGAGGTTTGCAAACCCCAGGATTCCATAGGATGCCGAAAGTGGAATAAAAGCACTTCAACAGTCTAGTGAGGAAATGGCCCTAGTCCTAAATCCTGCTCAATGCAGGCAGTCAAGAACTGGAGTATTTCCAGTAGAAAAACATGGCTCTCCAGACTCTGGCCCTTTTCGCACTGGCTTTCTGTCGCGCGACAGCCCCCTGAGCCTCGCGGGAGTGGGAGCGTCGCTCTGCATGACGCACTCCTACTTCCGCCGCTCTCACGGGGCTGACGCTGCGCGAGCATGTATTTTTTTATTTTCACCTCAAAGCGAAAATCACCCGCGCTCGCGCAGTGCTCCCGGCGTCCACACGCACTTACCTCCTGTGCGGAGCGTCGGGGAGGCGGCCGGGTTGCACTTCCTTCCCTCCGCCCCTGCGGAAGGAAGGGGCGGGGCGGGGAGCTAGTGCGACGGACGCGACACCTCCTGCTTCGCGCACGCACGGGGGGGACGGATGCGACACCTCCTGCTTCGCGCGTGCACGGGGGGACGGACGCGAAAGCCTCCTGCTTCACGGGGGGGGCAGACGCGCAAGCCGCTGCCGCCTCCGGGAGGCTGCCGCTTCCCCGCTCATTCCTTCGCCTGTGGAAGGAAGGAGGGGGAAACGGCAGCCTCCCGGAGAAGGCTTCTCCCGCGACCCGCCCTCCCCCGCTTGCGCTAGAAGCCTCAATGCGAAAAGGGCCTCTGTGTGAGCAGCTGCAGTCCTTAAGAGCCCACTCCTACTCTGCTCCATTGATTCTCTAATCAAATGGCTATTTAGATTTAGGCCCTTTCCGCACAAGGCTGATAAATTGCAATGGCATTGTATTCGACATCTACACATTAAACCGGTTTGACATTATTCTGCCCTCCGTGGTTCTGCACAAATTGAGGTCTTAGTGCTGTTAACATCAACATTAAACCCATATATTGTAAAAATGGAAAAACTCTGATGTATGCCACTCAAACCATTTCTGCTGCATGTCTTCCTACATGCAGAAGGTTTACACTGATTCACACCACTTGCACTAAAGCGTAGCAATGGTTTCTACAATGTTTTTGTTTTGTTTTGTTTTTTGAAATTGACCAATCAGGGGCGGCAAGGTGGAGCGAGGGAGGAGAATAGGAGTTCCACAAGAATTGAAGATGTGGAAGCTACAAATGATTTTCTCCGCTTTACTTTAGAAAGTGAAGGGTGTGCAGATAGGAATTGGGGTAAGTTGGAGTCAAAAACACTGCTCATGACACATGGTGAAACGCTCCTCCACTCTAGTGTGGAAATGGCCTTAGCCCAACCCTGTTATATAGCAGTCAACGTGTCCTTATTCCAGGTGTCTTATTTCCTCCCTCTGATTCCTCTTCTCTTGACAGCATACAATGATCTATGAAACAAATAACAATCCCTACAGTTGGGAAAATGCCTTTAGGAGGTAAGGGACACACTCAGTATCTAAGCCGCCCTCTGCAAACAATGAAGGAAGGCAGAATCCCACATGAAAGAGGATCAGCACTCCTGGCTTTGTGGGGCTTAGCTGGACCATAGGAATTGGTCCAATTTCCCCAACTTGTGCTTTTATTTGGTTATTTACCCCCAACATACAGGGTAACAGAACGAGCTGCCATTTGTCGATCACTTCATTTGCTCAACCTATTCTAACCCTTATAAGAACTAAAGTAAGATACAACACACAGTAAGAAGTGGTTAAAATGCAGCAGAAGTATAAACCAATTAAAATTCAGCAGAGAAAGCAATTAAATCAAAACCTTTTATGAAACACATCAGATTAATCACTAGATCTTTGGAAGCTGCCGAGCAGAAACTGAGACCTCTCATTCTGCAAGTGCTCATGGAAGAGATCTGGGGTATTTGGTCAGATTGAGAGACCACAGCTACCAGTAACCTCTCTCCTGCAAAGCTGATACTAACACACTCATGGTGAACCAGGTTGTACTTTCCTGAGATACACTGATACATGAATCGTTCCTTTCTATGCCTTGTGTGCAAATCAGCTGAATCAACACAGTTGCTTTCCACTCACCTCCTGCTGCTTTGGTGGCATTTTCAGATGAAACACAAAGAGAAGTAAAGGGAGTGCCACTGGCTTTTAGTTGAATAACCAAGAAAGCAACAGCAAAGAGCAGGCAAAGACTTTTCATGGTGAAGAGTTACTTGAGATCTCAGAGCTAGTGGAAGCCAGTGTATGCCTGCAGAATGGTTGCAAGAGGAGAAGCCCATCATTTATATAGAGATTTCTGGCAGACAGCCAGAGTATCCCAGGTGAAAAAAAGAATTTAGCAACATTTGTCCTGTAGAAGAAATCACCTTGGTTATTCACATCTGAAAGACTGTGAGTAAAGAAATGCATCTCTTATCCAATTTTCTTGACTTGAAAGGATCATATTCAGTACTATGTCACTTCCTGCTTTCTAATTTTACCAGGTTCTATACATTGGCTACATTTATATAATATAATATTACGTTTGTTTGTTATCAGTACATGTCTTTAGGTCAGCTTTGACCTATGGTGACCCTATCATGGGGTGATGACAACACTTGGGCCATTTCCACATTACACTATTATAGCGCTCTTATTCCACTTTTAGCATCCTGTGGAATCCTGGGGTTTGCAGTTTAGGGAGGAGCCTTTAGAATTCTCAGCCAGAGAGCTCTTTGGCCTCAGGAAATTGCAAACCCCCCAGAATTCCACAGAATGCTGAAAGTGGAATAATAGCACTATAACGCTATAGTGCGGAAATGGCCTTAGAGAGGGATGTTTCCATTGCCTTCTACTGAGGATGGGGGAGTGAGATTTACCAAATGTCACCCATTACATTTCCATGACTAAAGAGGGATTCAAACTCTGCTTGTTCAGAGTCCTACTTCAACACTCAGAACCACTACATCATTCTTCCTCTCTGTTATTATACTACTATACTATACTATACTATACTATACTATACTATACTATACTACTACATTATACCTTATGGATGGTACACTGAAGTCTACACAAAAGCAACAATACAACTCATCATAGAATCATAGCATCATAGAATCATAGAGTTGGATGAGACCCCAGGGGCCATCCAGTCCAACCCCCTGCCATGTAGGAACACACATCAAAGCACTCCCAACAGATGTCCATCCAGCCTCTGCTTAAAAACCTCCAAAGAAGGAAAAGACTCCACCACACTCCAAGGCAGCCTATTCCACTGCTGGATAGCTCTGACTGTCAGGAAGTTCTTCCTGAGGTTTAAGTGGAATCTCTGTACCTGCAGGTTGAATCCATTTTTCTCCTTGTCCTAGAGAGATGGGTAAGAAATAAATATTA
Organism: Ctenosaura bakeri; assembly: GCA_948474755.1. NCBI lineage: Eukaryota > Metazoa > Chordata > Lepidosauria > Squamata > Iguanidae > Ctenosaura > Ctenosaura bakeri. The sequence continues at coordinate 165,294 of CAOLHI010002983.1, forward strand.
TTATTGTCAATGAGGATATTGTGGGGGGAAATTCAAAGGAGCAGAAAACTGGAGTGAATTTCTCCTGAATGAAGTGTGTGGTTCCTGAATCAGTTCTGACGTACTTGACTTGTTTCTGCGTGCCCTTTGTTTTTCCCCAGAATTATGCATCTTCCTCAGTGTCCTGAATATCAGAAAAAATAAAATCATGGAGAAGATGCCAAGATGTAAGTGAGGGGAAGCCGGAAAAGCTGCAGAGTGTAGGAGAGAAATGTCATATAAGCTGATGGGTGGGCCAGCTTAAAGTGAAAGGATGAGTTCAAAGATGCCGTCTGAGGCAGTTAAGAAGACACTTTAATCAGGCAAGGAGGCAGTAAAACAACTCTTTTCAAAGGAAGACTAAACAATAATCAATAGCTAACAAGATCAATAAGTGATGATCTCACTGATGTGTGAGTAACAGCTGGAGTGTTTATTTCCAAAGCAGTCTCTTCAAATATAAGCTAATGTTACCACGGTTCTGACATGCCCAGTGATAGCACTAGATATCTCTTGATATCAAACTTATTTGGCCTTCACTTGACCTTTCTCTGCCATCCTGCTCCATGTGTTTGCAAGGGCCACCGGACAAGCACGTAAACAGGTGCAGCCGGTAATGGTTGGACATTCCAATCCCCATTTAGGCAGGCAGATTAATGCCACTCTGTTGCTTCAGGGACCTTTTCTTGCAGACACACCTTGCTTAAGCGCAACTTTATACAAAGACGCATGGCCCTGAGCTGGCACCCTCTCAATGCTGAGCCATTTGCATACTGGCTAAAATATTGTTATCCAGTGCTAAGCTAATCGTGTAAAACCTGACCTTTTCCGACGCTTTTGTCCCTCTCCAAATTTCCTTTGTTCTCACCGAGCATGGCATGGCCTGTAGGCACAATCCTCCCTATAACAACTCCCCGATTCCAAACGCTCCTCGGATCGCTCCTGAGTTCCATCCAGCCCTGCTGCTGCTGTGTCCAGCAAGTTGTCCCCTCAGTGAGCCACGCTGAGCTTTCTTCCCTGCAATCCTTCGCTTTTCTCCAGGACTGTAAGATAAGGTGTCGTACCACCCATTTCCCCCGAAAACTCTCGTCTCTAATTTCCAGTTAACTGTGCGCTTGTGTTGTCTTTTTTGTTGTTTGTCCTTTAATAAAGCTCTCATTTTACTATTGTAAAACTGTCTGACTGCTCTTCTGACCTGACGCTGTATACATAGGATTACAAGATCCCTGCTAAGTTACCCTGCCTCTCGTTAGCTTAAGAGAGTGCTCGAGTTGATTTCCCCATCTTGTCTTTATATTTGGTTATTTGGACATCCCTCCCGGGAGCCCCAGAATACAGGGTAACACTAAGACTAAATATATTTTTTCTGTACTAAAACAAGGGCCATGTAGACTATTCTCAAGCCCTAATTCTTTGACATCCTGGTATAAATGCAGGCTTTCCAGTGCTGTTTCCTTCAATGGTTTTCCAGCTCTACTGTACCACCAGTGACTTGGATCTCCCAGCCAGCTTTTCATCATGAAAACCATTCTAATGATCTTCGCTCTAGCTTTCTTGTTCTTCCAAATAAAGGCCAAACCAAATGCAGAAGCTTTTGACATTGCAGATGAAAACGATTCCCATGAGGGAGAAGGTAAGTAGAATTCAACAAACATCCCTAGTGCATGTTAACCGGTGGCATATTGATTATCAGAAGCATTCAGTAAGACAGGAGCGCTCTGCTCTAATGGTTTTATAGTAAAGTTTAGATAGCCCAGACAGACCTGGACTTCCATGAGCTTCCCTATTTCTTTCTCTTTCTAAATTTTCAAGCAATTCATTTATTATGGCAAACAGCCAGCAGAAGTTATAAATTAGAGCTCCAGTAAAATACAGTTAAAAGAGTAGTTGATTTGATTAAAAATTGCTAAGATCATCAACCATAAAATATAACGAAATGCACTTAAAATCATTACAACTGGTAAGTAGAATTAAAATTAAGTAGAGTTAAAATTTAAAAAAATTAAGATTGTAAAATTTAAAATTTAAGGATAACAATCCCATCTTCTAATTGTGTTAAAATTTGTTGAAATACTAATTAAAACTTAAACCATAAAATACAATTGAGATTAGCAGCCAGTAGATGAAGCTAAAATTCATATATTAAAAAAACAAAAACAAAAAGCATACAGCTGCCATGGGAGAAGAACAGCAAACTCATCTGCAAAGAATATAAGAATATTAACTCATTAACTGTTTTCTATGGTTAATGGCTGATGCACAAAAGCTTGCCACTGTAGTTGTGACTCTGGGATTCCAGTATGACAGTAGATTAAATAAAATTCCTCAGCCCTACCTGGGATCTTTTGTACAATCGGGGTTATATAAGCAGATCTTAGATCTTGATAAAAATTGCAGTGAAATAGGACATGACCCACTGTCTCTACTTCTCCCATCTCACATGGGTAAGCCCGCTTGCTGTAAGGCATATTTTTATACTTATCTTCCAGCAATGCAGATGATAAAACATTAAATCTGGCTAAGGTAAATGCCTTTCTTAGTTTGGGAATGGTCAGATCTATCAAATAATCTGGGGGTATAAATGGCTCTCTGCTATTCCTAAGAGCAGGATATAACGCCATTTGGCTTAGATGATTTTGAAAGCCAGTGTCTTGGATTCTCTGTGAGATAACTGTTTTAGCTTTGGTATACTCTAGGGTTTGAATGGCCGTTGTTGAAAAACCCAAGGTTTGTAATTTCATATTTAATGACTTTTTCCACTTTGATTGAAAAGAGTCGGTTAATGTAGGTGGAGGCTGTCCAACTGGTGCAAACATCATCTTTAACCAGAAATGAAATTTACGTGACCATATTCAAGCCTCCATAGAGATCTGTCCTGCTTCTAAGTGGGTGATTGCATTTTGAACATGACTTGGGATGCCAAGTATTGCCCTCAAGAATTTAGTTTGCACAGTTTCCAGAGGGACAAAGTTATCAAGTACCCATACTTCTGAGCCATATAACATCTGAGACATCACCTTGGCCATGAAAACTTGGATTGCAGAAGGGATGTGCTGCCCTCCCTTGCTATAAAAGAAGGAGAGGAGTGCCTTCACAGTTCTCTGCACATTTGTAATTGCATGTTTTGAATGTACCCTCCAGGTTCCAAGTGAGTGAAAGATTATTCCTAAATATTTATAGGAGGTCTCCTGCTCAATTTTATTTGCATTTATTCACCATTCATACTTTGTCCTCTTCCTGGAAAACACAACCACCTTAGTTTTAACATAATTAATTTGCAATTGTTCATTTTGACAATGGCTGTCCAGGGCCCTAAGTAAACGCTTTAATCCAACACTCGTCAATGATAGCAGCACTGCGTCGTCTGCATAAAGCAGTATTGACAAAGGTCTGTTTGACAAACTGGCATGATGAGAGTGCACCTTTGCTAAGTTTTTGATCAGAGAAATAATATAAAAATTAAACCATCAAACCTAATACCCGTCAGTTCCTGTTGCATGCCCCATTCTTCATACTGTGTCACATCAATCTCCCACAAGATCTCTCAATATTGTCACCCAGGCTGGCCTTAGAATATCATCACCCAGACTGGTCTTATAAAAATTAGTGAAATGACACTTTATTTTCAATATTTTTATTGTAGAATATCACTATAGAATATTTGCTAGCTCTGAAGTTAACATTATAAATTTAGCTACCCCAGGTATCTTAGCATGAGAAAGACGGCATACAAAACAAAATATTTCTCAGAACAAGATCAAGCAGCTTACATTGTAAACACCATCAAGATCCAGTGAACTAACTTCAGACTAAACGAAACATAGGAAAAAATGAGAAATCTTCTGAACAAGCTTAACAGTTGTGTTCCTGTGTATAAGCAGTAAATTGTGTTCTTTTTTTTTAGGCAGTACACTGTACATCTGTTAAAAATTTAGAAAGTCTTTAACAAGACCCAGATTTCCCCATAACAACATAATGTTTAAAGAATTATAATTTTCCTAAACCCTGCCCATACTCAACCAGTCTTGCACCAATGCTGTATACAACTTCAGCTTAAAAATATTCTGCACAAACAAAAATGGAATAAATTCAGTTCCTTGTCTAGCTCCTAGTATTAAGCAGATATTCTCTGCTTATTCTTTTTACATTCTATATTCTAATGGTTGTAGTCACAGGAAGGAGTAACAAGATCCAAAGGGAGTACTGAATTCTCATTTTCTTATCTGATTACTGGAAATCCCATCTCCTTCCCAGCCACGCCACAGAGAGGTCTCTCATCTGTGCTTATGCCAGGGTTGCTAAAATACAACCCTGTTTTACTCCCTTAAAAGTGGGAATAGGCCCAGACAAATGGCCTGCACTGCTGCATCTCACCCTCAGTCGAGTATTTTCATATAGAACATAGATGAGAGAAAGCAGCCAGAGATCGATATTAGTATCCTCAAACTTTTCCCACAATTTGTCTCTTGAAATAAGATCAAAAGCAGATTTAAAATCAATAAAAGCAGCGTAAAGTGCCCCCCTAGAAGATACTATATACTTGTCTACAAGATGTTGCAAGACTAATGCATGGTATACAGTAGAGCGCTTGCCCCTGAATCGAACCTGTTCATCATTAAGTATATTTTCCTATACTAGCCAATCTTGTATTTTTTCTAATAAATGGCTAGCATATAGCTTACTAATTATATTTAGTAAGCTAACAGGCTTGTAATTTGCTGGATCTGTCCTTTCTCCTTTTTTTATAGATTGGGGTAATAATAGCCAGCCCCCAATTCTAAATTTTAACTATGTGACACACAGCTTTTTCTTCCCACTGATTATAACTGATTTTTTTTTTCAAGCAGGTCCATCAGCTGAAAATGATTCCCAAGAGTCTAACAACAGTTCCCAAGAGGAAGGAGATGAGTATAATTCAACAAATATATTTCTTCTCTATCTCTTAGTGGTATACTCATCATAACTGAGAAATCATATCTCTCTGCTCAGAGGATTGAACAATAGAGAGGGATGAAACAGAGAGTCTAATGCCATCAATTCCATTCCCACACCACAAAAACATGAGGAGCGTCCTTACATGAAGTCCCCCTTTGGTTCACCCAATGCAATTGAGTCAACTCTGAGTGATAGTGGCTCTCCCTGGTTGCAAGGGGGATTCTGTCTGACCTCTTCCTACAGAGCCCTGATATTTCCTTGTGAGCTTCCGTGCAAGGACTAGCCACATTTCACCCTACTTGTCTTCCAAAATCTGAGAAGACCGGAGGCTTTCAGAGTGATGTTGGGGTGGCACCCTCAAATGCTTACATGCAAATATTTCTTTGCTTGATTCTGACATGGGGCTGAAACCAACTGCTAATACTGATTACAATAGACTCATTGAATTAACCTATATTTTAACATGCCATTCAACAATTGACTGAATGTGTCTAACTGTAGCTGGGACTGATCAAAGGATTCCAAACATTGCTTCCTTGAAGGCAGGGCTGTACAGGAGTTACCCAAATCACATGAAGGCAGAAGTGAATGAGCCATGCAGGAATACACCATCAAAGCATTCCTGGCAGATTGTCATCCAGCCTCTGTTTAAACACCTCTGAGGAAGGAGGCTCCACCACACTCCAGGGCAGTGTATTTCACTGTTGAACTGCTCTTAACATCAGGAAGTTCTTTTCCTGAAGTTTGAAGATTTTGCTCCATGACATTCCTTCAAATCAACACTGCTATCATGTCACCTCTTAATCTTCATTTTCAAGAAGTCACTGGGAAACTCCAAGGATAATAGGCTTAATCTAAGCTGTAACGATCCTGCCATTAGACTATAGCGATGGGAAATTCTCACCACAACATAGATTGTTTCAACCCTTCCTCCCATTGACCTGGGCATTTCCCAGTTATCCCAGCATCTGTCTCCCATTACAAGGCTATCATGACAGCCAGTGTCACCTAACGCTGAGACCAACAAGCCATTTCAGACCTCATTGTATGTGTTGCAACTCCATTGTTTACCATGCCAGAGACCCATTAACACCAGTGCCCTCCAAGCAGATTTTGAATATAAAACCCCCTTGTTTTCAGCAGTCAGAAGCAGTGTCTCAATTGCTGAATGCCATGCAGTCACTCCAGTTTCCAATAAAGTACTGACTTTAGGCTCAAGTCTAAGCCACATCACTGCTTTCTTCGCTGCTCTCCAGATCGGTAATTATTTCAGAAACGAACTTCAGGGTTTTCTTGGGAAATTAGGTTAGGCTTAGAACAAATAGGCTATAGACAATCCTAACTAGAGGAAGATTGGCCCTCATATTAGGTTTGCTTCCCAATCAGCAAGAGAAACTTCTACCTTTCAAAGCAGTTGTCTCTGCTGAGTTCAACATGTTCTATACTTACATTGATGTTGTGCAGCATCAAATGGTGTACTTGGTACCTGTACATGGATAGAGTAATGAATGTTTCAGTATCAGTGTTATCCCAAAATGTTGGTGACACTAGAGATCCTCCAGCAGTGCCTGCACCTCTGTGCAAAAAAGTGAGGAATTTATTAGTTTTAATTTGGAGGGCTGTGAGAGTCAAAGTAACCTAGTAAGATCTTCCACCATCGTTAATGGGGTCTCTGCAAGAAAGAACCTGTAGAGAATTAAATTAGTTAAAAAAGAGTTTTCAGCATTTGAAAATAAAAAAGGAACCCTGCTCTATGACATGCAAAGATCTTCTGACTTGTACCAGAATGAGGATAAGGATAAGGAAAAGACAGACAAAAAAGAGAAACACAGAATAAATAGGGAGGCAGAAACCCAAGAGTCAAAATTAGATATAGACTTTGGGACTTAAACCCCAGAGCAAGAAGTCGAATAAGTAAGAGCTGCTTGGAGATAAGCTGAGAACATGAGCTGGAGACTACAAACAAAATCAAAATTAAACTTGCAATGACACTTAAGCAGCAGTAAAACCAACATCTGGGGAACCTGAAGTTAACAAATAAACAACTTTTTGATGTAACTATAAATATTAAAATATTATCTTGCTGTACCTATAATACTAAAATTGTTGAGAGGGACAGAACGTTTAGGTGTTAGAAAGATTCCAGATTTATTAGAGTTACATTCATTGGAAATAGATATCATAATGTACTATTCTTAAAAATAATTACTAATTGATTAATTAATTTACAACTGAAATCAAATGGATTAATTAGTATGGTTTCCTCTGGTGAATGACATTTGATGTTGGTTTAACTATTAATCAATTGTTAGCTGATTTAGCTAACATTTTCACTGAAAAATAAGCCTATCCAGAACTTTGAAAGGGAATAAAGAGAAGTCTCGAGTTGGATGAAGATATAGCATAAGAAAAGAAAAAAGAATAAAGCAAGATTGTATGTAATGCAAGGCAGACTCAACTGGAAAAAAGAAAAAAGCTTGGAAGTGGGGAAGGGTTTTTTTTATTTTCATCTTAAACTTTAATAAAAAAAAAATTAAAAAAAATTGTTAGGTGATTTAGTAATTAAGCACTGATTAACTGCTAACTGACTAATATATTAATCGATTGTTAAGGGATTAATTATTAACTACAAAGTGCTATTTGTTTGATTGATTATCCAATGATAATCATTTAATTAATTTGATAAATAATGCTGCGTTTGGTTAACTTGACTGCCTTGACTATCTTATTAATTAATTTATGAAGAAAATAGTGACTATTTCTTAAATTGATTGAGTGACAGATTAATTAACTGTTTGAATTTGCAGTGTCATCCCTGGTTACATATTTATTTTCCTAAGTAATTGATTCTATTCATATTCTTCAATACGTACAAATATTAAGTTGATATTAAGTAGAATAGTCTTATAAATATTAGATATATAAAATTGGCCTATACAGATTTACAAACTAGAGGTATGAATTCTAGATTATCTGTTTGAGTATTTGGAAGAGATTGCACAAAGACAATCCGTTTGGTTAATTCATTAGTCATTAAACATTTCTGAAATTTGGAAAATATATTTTTTTTAAAAAAAAAAAAATTTGACTTGAAGTTAAGCTCCTTAACCTCACAAGTTTAATTTTTCAATTCCAATTAATTATTGCGGTGTACAGACCACAAAGACTCAGAAGAGCAAAGAGAAGGTGGTGAAAAGGGCAAAAAGAGAGGATAACAAAAAAAAATTAATTGTAGAATCCTAGTTTTTAAAAAAAAACTATAGCAAATCTTGTATAAAATATAATTTATTTGCTATTGGGAAAAATGGCATTGGATACAAGAAAAACTGTTGCATTTCTTGCACAAACACAGATACAGACAACAAAAGCCAGGAGATCTTCAGTCAACCAGTTATTAAATTATCTGACATATCCTCTCAAATAACTGAAATGTTAGATGAATTCAGAAATTTCAAATCAGAGATATGTCATGAATTGAAAGCTACTAGAGCCGAAATAAGAACAGAACTTAAAAAAGAATTGAACTCTTTCAAGAAAAAATTAGAGAAAATAACATAACAACAATGAAAACAGATGTAGAGAATCTACAGATGAAACTGGATCAAATTGACCTAACAACACAACAAATTAGTAAAACACAAGAATGTGAAATGTCCTCCATTACATAGCTTGAACTCAGATATAGGAAAAGACACATGAAACTTCAGGGCCTTTCGGAGACAAGAGAAGAGAACATATATGAGAGAGTCTTGAATGCACTTTCCAATTACTTAGAAATAAATCAAGAAAGATTAGGAATGGACATAGATCAGATCTTTAGATTTGGATTTGTCATGGCCTTTTTCTGCTCTTAGCTGCTGTCTTCTTGGTAAAGGCCATGACAAATCCAGATGGAAGACCAGTGCTTGGGCTGCCAGCTGTCAATGACACCCCAAAAGTGGGAGGTGAGTGGAATTAGGCCAATACGCATTGTCCCGTTCTCACATTGGGATGTTCATGACAGCTATATCGTGGTGAAGTTGGATGGATCAGCCTTCATGACAGCCATTTGGCTGGGACTGGAGTGCCACTGGAGAGAAGAGTTCACTGCTGAAGGAGAGCTGAACTCTGTCTGTCCAATTTTCACTCTTGACCCTGAAGCTGGGCTGAAGGAGAAGCCTCCAACATCTCTACCTTTATTATAGATGTTTGTGGCAGAGAGCCAGAGAATTTTGGATGATTTGGTATGATTTGTTCTACAGTTGAACATTGTTGACATACAGTGCTGCTACTCCTCCTTTCCAATTTAGTCTGTTTCTCTGAAATAGGTTATACCCCTGTATTACTAATTCTAATCATGAGATTCATCCCATCAGGTTTCAGTAATGCCTATTATATTATATGGAGTGGGAGATCAAGCAGAAGGTGCTTTACAGTACATTGTGTTAGGGGCACTAGTGGACAAACAAAGTGGGGGAGGGAGGGAGGAAGAGGGGAGATAAAGGCTTTAAAAATAAAAACTAGAACCTTGTGTTCTGAAACTCCTGGAATCTCCTGTAGAACCTTGAGATGGGTGTGCCCAAGATGGATTGCCTAAGATTTTTTTGGGGGGTGGGGAATGTTGTCTTTAAAGAATCCAGTCATCTTCAAACCTCAGCACTCTGAAAAACAAGTGACTATTTAGAGATCTGACTTCTGCATGAAAAAATTCCAAGATGTCATCCCTAGTATCTCCAGGTGAGATTGAGAAAAAGTCCAGACCCATACTATGAAGAACCACCACCATTCCAGTTTTTGTGAGTCATCTCCAAGTGGGAGGTGATGGTGCAGATACTCCAATTTTGCTCAGCTTAGCTCTTGCCAAGAGGAAAGGGCAGTGTGTAAATCTCTAGCTCAGTAAAGCAGCAGCTTGCTCCAGTCTACAAGATTTAATCCACTTATTGCTGTAGCTTGAAAAGATTTTTCAGGAGCTCTACATATTTACTAAGATAGCTTTTCTCCTTTCCTTACAGTCATTGTGGTGCTGGGGCTCATCCTCTCCTCTTCATCTTTAAACACTGATGACAGATTATGATATCAGAGTGTGGAGTTCTTGCTTCAGTTTGAGGCATCTGAGTTCTGACTAGGTACACTTTGTATTTGTCATAATCCTAGTCCCAAATCCTTTACAGTCTTTAAAGCTGAAAAGGAAGCAGTAAAATAAGCATCTTTCAAAGGAAGAGCAAACAAGGAAATTGTAGGACAAATTACAGCCCAGCGTTGCTCTCACTGATTTCTGAGCAACAAGTGTTTACTTAAAGAGTAGCCTCTTCAGATATGAACCAAGACCACATAAATTTGTACTCTATTCATTTCTTCCAATGAAACAAGGGCCACTTAGACTATTCTCAAGTCCTAATTTGCTGACTCTCTGCTATAAAAATTGGGATAAATTTAGGGTTTCCTCTGTCATTCCCTTGAGAGGTTTCCTAGCTTTACTGCTGTCAGCAGTGATGCAGATCTCCTAGCTAGTTCTTCACCATGTAATCCATTCTGATGCCCTTTGCTCCTGTTTCTTGGTTTTCCAGGTAAATGTCAAGCCAAAACCAAAAGCTCTTAACATTTCAGATTAAAATGATTCCCATCAGTCAGAAGCTAAGTAGCATTCAGCAGATATCCCTGGTGTATGTTGACCTGTGGCCTATCCATCATCACAAGTGCATAGTAGTACAGCAGTGCTGTGCTCAGGCACTTTCTTAGTAAGATTAGATATGTCAGACAGTCCCATGCTTTCAGGACCTTCCCTATTGTTTCTAGCCCTTTCTGTACCATATCCCTTTTGCATGTTTTTCTGTTACAATCCCAGTATTGCTGTTTGCACAATGCAGGCAGGTTAGAAGGGCCACTTAGGCTATTCTCAAATCATAGAATCATAGAGTTAGAAGAGATCATGGGGGCCATCTAGTCCAATCTCCTGCTATGCAGGAACACACATCAAAGCACTCTCAACAGATGGCCACCCAGCTTCTGCTTAAAAACCTCCAAAGAAGGAGACTCCACCACACTCCACTGAGGCAGCAGATTCCACTGCCGGACAGCTCTGACTGTCAGGAAGTTCTTCCTGAGGTTCAAGTGGAATCTCCTTTCCTGCAGCTTGAATCCATTGCTCCTTGTCCTACCCTCTGGAACAGTGGAAAACAAGCTCGCTCCCTCCTCAACATGACATCCCTTTAAACATGGCTATCATGTCCCCTCTTAACCTTCTCTTCTGCAGCCTAAACATACCCTGTTCTCTAAGCCACTCCTCATAGGGCATGGTTTCCAGACCCTTCACCATTTTGGTTGCTCTCCTCTGGATATGCTCCAGCTTGTTGATATCCTTCTTGAATTGAAGTGCCCAGAACTGAACACAGTATTCCAGATGAGGTCTAACAAATGCAGAATAGAGTGGTACCATTGCCTCCCTCAATCTAGACACCATACTCCTATTGATGCAACCAAGAATCATGTTGGCTTTCTTGGCTGCCGCATCACATTGATAACTCACGTTCAGCTTGTGATCTACCAAGACTCCTAGATCCTTTTCACAAGTACTGTTATCCAGCCATGTGTCCCCTATCCTATATTTGTGCATTCCATTTTTTCTGCCTAAGATCAGAACCTTGCATTTCTCTCTGTTGAAATTCATTTTGTTAGCTTTGACCCAGCTCTCCAATCTGTCAAAGTCATTTTGAATTTTGATCTTGTCCTCCGGTGTATTAGCAACCCCACCCAATTTGTTGTCATCTGCAGATTTGATCAGCATGCTCTCTATTCCTTCATCCAGGTCATTGATGAAGATGTCGAATAGCACTGGGCCCAGGACAGAACCCTGCGGCACCTCACTAGTCACTTTTCCCCAGGATGAAAAGCAGCCATTCGTGATCACCCTTTGGGTTTGGTCAGTCAACCAGTTACAAATCCACCTAAAAGTAGCCCTGTCCAGCCTGCATTTTACTAGTTTCTTTGCAAGAATGTCATGAGGAACTTTGTCAAAGGCCCTGCTGAAATCAAGATATGCTACTTCTCTGACTCTCTGCTGCAAAAATTGGTACAAATGCAGGATTTCCTCTGTCATTTCCTTCAGAGGTTTCCTTGCTTTAAAACTGCCAGCTAAATTCTATCCCTGGAATTAATAGGAAGAGCTGAGACTGTTGAACTCCATCCAGTTGGGTTTTTATAGTTTTTTTTAAAAAAATTTATTATAAAGAAAACAAAAACAAAAAAATACATAACGTGAAAACATAAAAGTGAAGAGAAAATTTTAAAAAGAGATGCTTACATTTCTATTTCTCTCCAACTCTATTTGCATAATATTATTTATTCAATGTATTGTAAATCACACTGATTGTATATTTTAAATTATACACACACACACACACACACATATGAATCTCATTCTAATTATACACATTGTTATTAATTATTCTCATAATTTAGCATTTTCAGAATATACTATTAATAATTTCATTCTTATTTCTATCCTATTCAAACTACATTACAGCTCTTTTTGTGGAGGAGTGACACCTTCTTCTCTTACCAACACCTTTTCCACACTCTTATATTGCATAAAAATCACTTCCTCTCATTATTCCTTTAAATTCCATCTGGTTGTGACTAGATGAAAAATGACTACTATGAAATTATCTTAATTTTACAGATCACAAAGTGAGAGGTAAATAGGGAGAAAACAAGACTTTTGAATTACCATCTCCCTTAACCATGCTGCCTCAAAACATCCCAAAAGTGTGTTTTGGTTCGGTCCCTCCCTCTTTGGGATCCTTTCTCTACTTGTTGATTTGTTCATTTTTTCCCCATTTCCTCCAGCTTTGGGCCACACACTCAAGGTTCTTCACTCCACTGATAAGGATCTATTCTGATGACAGACTATAATCAATAAAGCAATATTTTCGAAAGCACGCCACTGTTTTTCTCCTTGGTTTACTCCACCAGTCTGTCAACCAAGTTTACACTGGGGATGTTTGCTCAGTTGTCAAGAAATAATCATACAACTGGAGAATATTAGTAGTGTTGTGCTAAAATCAACCAATGAATCATCTTCCAGGTTTATTTCTGCTTCTTATTTAGCACACGGGAGGAAAACATGGGAGGGAGATGATGACCATCACCATTGAAGACCATCACCTCCACCACTCCAAGAAAGAGGTCTGCCACCTGACTGCCTACTTGCTTGGTTGCTGCTGTGCTTCATTATTCCCCTGTTGGACTTCTGTCTTCTCTGAACATCTGTACTCCCAGCAGACCAAGGTCCCAGATACTCCGCTGGTTACTAGCTGATAACCTAAAAAACCACCTGTTCCCCTTTGCAAGGGTGTTACTGTGGTCTAGGCCTACCCGGAGATAGCACTCGATATCACTTTGATATCAAACAATTTGGCTTTCCTCTGCCACCCTGCTCCATGTGTTTGTGAGGCCTCCAGACAAGCACGTAAACAGGCACAGCCAATAATTGCTGGACATTCCATTCTCCACCCAGGCAGGCCAGACAGAGCTGGTTTGTCACTTCAGGCACCTCTCCGGCAAACACCTCATTGCATATGCGCGATACTAGCAAAGGCTCCCTGCCCCGAGCAGGCAACCTGACAAAGCTGTACTAAGCGCTCCGCATTTGCATACTGGGTACACTACTGTTAATTCAACTCTAAGTCAATCATGCTAAATTCTGACCTTTCCAAAGCTTTGTCCCGTGCCCAAAACACATTGTTCTCACCGAGAAAGGTATGGTCAGCAGTCACAATTCACCCTATAAAAGCCCCCGATTCCAAGACCCTCCTCAGATCGCTCCTGAGTTCTAGACTGCCTTGCTGCCACTTTGCCTGGCAAGCCTTCCCCTCAGTTCCAGTAACTGAGACTGCTCAACCCCAGATCACTTGGACCACTCTATTGCACTGAGTTTCTTCATTGCACCCCAATTTCGCTCTCAAGGTCCAGGACTACGAGACAGGTATCGTATCACCCATTTCCCTCTGAAAATCCCTAAGTCAGTCTCTGATTCCTTAGTAATCTGTGTGCCTGTGGTGTCTTTAATATTTGTCTGTATTCAATAAAACATCATTGTTATTATTTTAACCCGTCTGACTGCTTGACTGACCTGACCCCGTAGACGCTGGGTTGCAAGATCCTGCTAAGTTACCCTGCCTCTCACTAGCTTTAGTGAGTGCTCCAGCTAATTTTCCCCAAAGATGTGTTGTTGTTTGGCTATTTTAGGTGTCCCTCCTGGCACCCCCAGAGATCAGGGTAACAAGGGAATAAAAACTGGGTGCCTGCTCTGGTGGACCCACCACTGACAGGGTCACTGTCAAAGTTGGTGACAAAAAGGGGGGGTCACCCATTTGGGGCAGGTGCTTTCGGGGTTTACTCTTATACATAGGTGAAGAGATCCTGCCGTTACCCTCCTCTTGCAGGCCTACTTTAAGCTATAATTCCTCACATTTTAATGTGACACTGGCATTGGGTGGGGGGATCCCAATGTTCACCACCTTTTAAGGTAACACTGTATGGCATACCACAATGTGCCATTCTGTCTCCAATGCTGTTCAACATCTACATGAAACTGTTGGGAGAGATCATCTGCAGGCATGAGGTGGGGTGGTACCAGTATCCTGATGTTATCCAACTTTACTTCTCCATGCCTTCAACAACTAAGGACAATATGTATCCTTTGGATGAATGCCTGAAGGAGCCAATGGACTGCTGGATGGCAGAAAACAAACTGAAACTGAGTCCAAACAAGGTGCTACCATCAAGAGTCCTAACCTGGAGCTGTGTCAACTGTTCTGGATGGGGATACACTCCCCTGAAAGACTGTATTCATACCTAGGTGTACTTCTGGATCCATTGCTTCAAATGATAGCTCTGAGAGATGTGACAGCTAGGAGTGCTTTCTGTCAGCTTTAGCTCTTGAACTGGCTGCGCCCCTTTCTAGAGGTCCTGGAGGACCTAAAGATGGGAGTGCATGCACTGGTAAACTCAAGGTTGGATTTCTGCATTGCACTGTACATTTGGCAACCTCTGTACCAAGCTTGGAAACTTCAGTTGCTTCAAAATGTGCCAGCCAGATTGGTTACTGGTACATCTCAGAGTGAGCATATCACACCGATCTTAAAGTCATTCCACTGGCTGCCATTTGATTCCTGGGCAAAGTACAAAGAGTTGGTGATTACCTTTAAAGCTTTACATGGTTTGAGTCCAGGTTACCTATGGGATTGCCTCCTCCCATATAATCTGCCCCACACACTCAGGTAGTCTGGGTGACATTTACTCAAACCAGCCAGGACTGGACTGACAACTGTGTCTCCAAGGACTTTTTCTTCAGCTGCCTCAGACTGTGGAATGAACTGCTGGGAGAGATTTGACAGCTGAATATACTGGCCAAATTTAAAACATCATTAAAGACTAGTCTTCTCTGGCAGGCCTATCTAGATGATTTTAAATTATGTTAACTACAAATTTTAAATATGCATTGACTTTTTTAATAGGTATTTGTATTATTTGTTCTTTTAAATTGAGATCATGCATTCTAACTGATGTTCCACTTTTAACTGATGTTATATATTATGACCATTTCCGCACTAGCCGGTTATAGCACGATGATTCCACTTTCAACATCCTCTGGAATCCTGGGGTTTGCAGTTTTGGGAGGGGCCAGCCGGCCCCTCCCGAAACTGCAAACCCCAGGATACCAGAGGATGTTGAAAGTGGAATCATTGTGCTGTAACAGGCTAGTGCAGAAATGGCCCATGTGTTAATCTATTGTTCTTCCCCACTTCAACCCATGGAGAGAGGTGGGTAAGAAATAAATGTTTTTGTTGTTGATGAGCATGGTGGGGAAAAAAAAATCAAAAGAGCAGAAAACTGGGGTGAAATTCTCCTGAATGAGGGTATGAGGTTCCTGAATCAGTTATGAAGAACCTGAGCTGTGTCTGTGTGTCCTGTTTTCCCCCCAGAGTCATGCATCTTCCTCAGTTTCCAGAATATCAGAAGAAAACCTGGAGAAGATGCCATGATATAAATGTTCCCATAAGACTTTTTATATTCAGGATGTGGGAGAAAGCTGGAAAAGCTGCAGAGTGTAGAAGAAAAATGTCACACAAACTGGTGGGTGGATCTGTTCTACCCAAAGCCAGCTTAAAGTGAAAGGGTAAGATCAAAGATGCCATCTGAGGCAATTCAGAAAAAAGTTTAATCAGACAAGGAGCCAACAAAATAAGCCTTTTTCCAAGGAAGAGTAACAACTGGAGTGTTTATTCGCAGAGTAGTCTCTTCAAATATGGACTAGGACTAAATAAATTTGTTCTCTATTAAATTCTTCCAGAGAAACAAGGGCCACTTAGACTATTCTCAAGCTCTAATTCTTTGACATTCTGCTATAAAAGCAAGACTTCCAGAGTTGTTTCCTTCAATGGTTTTCTAGCTGTACTGGCATCACCAGTGACTCAGATCTCCCAGCCAACTTTTCACCATGAAAACCATTCTGATGTTCTTCGCTCTGGCTTTCTTGGTTTTCCAAGTAAAGGCCAAGCCAAACGCTAAAGTGCTTAAAATTTCAGAAGAAAACGATTCCCAGGAGTCAGGAAGTAAGTAGAATTCAGCAAACATCCCTCATGTATCTTGACCGGTGGCATATTTATTATCAGAAGTGTTCAGTAAGACAGGAGTGCTCTGCTCAGACTGTTTTATAGTACAGTTAGATAGAACAGACAGGCCCTTTTGTACTTGTTTCTCTTTCTAAATTTTGAAAGTGTGACACCCAGCTTTTTCTTCTCACTAATTATAACTGCTTTATTTTTTTCCAAACAGGCCTGTCAGCTGCAAATGATTCCCAAGAGTCCAACATCA
Source organism: Ctenosaura bakeri (assembly GCA_948474755.1). Lineage (NCBI taxonomy): Eukaryota > Metazoa > Chordata > Lepidosauria > Squamata > Iguanidae > Ctenosaura > Ctenosaura bakeri. The sequence goes on from CAOLHI010002983.1 coordinate 182,103, forward strand.
GTTCTGAAGATGACTCCCAAAAGGAAGGAGGTGAGTGTAATTTGACGAAGATATTTCTTCTCTATTTCTTAGTGGTATATTCATCATAATTGAGAAATCATCTCTCTATGCTTAGAGAATTGAACAATAGGGAGGGATGAGACAGATAGCTTAATGCCGTCAATTCCATTCCCATACCACAAGAACATGGAGAGTATCCTTATATGCAATCTTTGTTTGGTCCATCCAAAGCAGTTGAATCAGCTCTAACTGATCGTGGCTCTCCCTGGTTTCAGGTAGGATTCTTTCTGAGCTCTTCCTAGAAACCCCTGGTATTTCCCTGTGGGCTTCCACCCAAGGACTAACCATGCCTGACCCTATTTGTCTTCCAAAATCTGAGAAGACTGGAGGCATTCAGGGTGATGCTGGGGTGACACTCTCAAATGCTTGCATGCAAATATTGCTTTGCTCAATTCTGACATGGAGCTAAAACCAACTACTAGTGCTGATTACAAGAGACTGGTTGAATCTGTTGAATTTACCTATGTTTTTACATGCCATTCAACAATTGATTGAATGTGTCTAACTAGCTGGGACTGACTGAGGGAAATCCAGACATTGCTTCCTTGAATGCAGGGTCTAAACAGGATCCTTCAGCTAAAACGATGCCACAAATATAAGAGAGGAGTTGAGTTAACCAAACAGAGTAGCCCCTCCACATTCGTGGGTGATAGAGAAGCAGAACCACTGCAAAAGTGAAAACATCATGAATAACTGCAGCAGCCGTGGAGGAGAGCAAGGGAAGATCTTCTCCCCTTTACTCTCTCACCTCCCCCTGCCACCCATGATTATGCTGATGGTGGCAGCAGGAGAGCATTGAGGGATGATCTTCTCCACTTTGATTTCTTTCTGACCCCACCCACATGATCAGGTGGGCAGCTGCACTCTTTTCCTTGCTCCCAGCGCAATCACACTGGCAGCCATGGGCAGGAGAGGGGGAGGCAAAGGGGTACCATGAATAATCAAACCCATAAAAGTCAAACCCCTGAATGTGAGGGTAGGGGAATGTATACTTCTTTCCTCTTGGGGAATGGAAGGTCCATCGTGAAAATCAATACAGATGAAATTCTTTGTCAATCTTGGTCTTGAAGGAAGCAAGAAATAATTTTAGCATTTTCCCAAGCTGCAACAAGAAAACACCACAGCATTCTCCCATCCCCAGAAAGTAATCCAGGACTGTACAGGAAGCATCCAAATGACATGAAAGCCTCCTTTGTCCCCTTACTTCCTTTGATCCTGTTCTACCTTTCATTCATTGATGATTCCAGTATGAATTATTACTTAAGCAAACTATTTTTCAAAAAGTAGTCTGGTTCATTTCAAGCATATCCCAAGGCAATGGATGCACTGCATTGTGTTTCACAGACTATCAGAGTTGACCAGGCAGATGGAATGATTGCCTCCTAGACTATAGCAGCAATATGCTAGAGGTTACTTGGCAAGATTTATTCAGAGGTTTGCCATTGTCTTTCTTGAAGATTGAGAGAGTATGACTTTCTTGAAACCACCCAGAGAGTTTCTAGACCTAGGTGGGGATATGAACTCTGGTCTCCCAAAGTTAAACCACCATATCACACTGTCTCTTGCATTTTAATACAAACCATTCTAAAACACAAGTCCATTTTGCAAAACCTAAATGTTTATTTTCTTGTTGCAGTGAAGCTAAACTAACCTACAGCTAATATATTCCACAGAGGAAATGAACAGAAGGTGTGCAAATGGTTATTTTATTTTTATTTCTATAGCAATCATCCGTCCAAAGAGTCGTATTTTCTGCACTGCCTCTGGAGGGCATTGCCGACCTTATTGTTACTTCAACGAAAAGAGTGGTGGATACTGCCTCACAGGCATTCCTTGCTGTCTGAAGTTTTCTGAAGTCTGAAGACAGACTACTAAAGAACAACCCCAGTGGAGACTCAAGACATAGCAAATAACATGTCATGAAATGAAATGAAATCTCCAGCCAATCAAGATGAATAAATCATTCATATTTCCTCTGCTTATTTGATTAAAATTAAATTTCAAACCATGTCCTCTGCTATAGAGTTTTCATTCTTCTCCTCAATCACACTATTATGTTGTTGTTGTTGTTAACTGCCATCAAGTTGACTTTGATTTATGGTGACCCTAAGAGTGAGAGAGTTCAGGTCACCCTATCATGAGCAGTTCTGCTCAGGTCTTGCAGATCCAGAGCTGTAGCTTCCTTGATGGAGTCTGTCCACCTGTAATGCAGTCTTCCTCTTTTCCTTCTGCCTTCTGCCTTCTACCTTAACAAGCGTTGTTGTCTTTGCCAGGGACTCATGTCTTCTCATGGTATCTCCAAAGTATGACAGCATCGGTTTAGTTGTTACCCTGAGTTTTGGGGGGGTCCTTTGAGGGGTGCCCAGATTGCCAAATAAAATACCGAATTGGTGAAAATTAGCCGGAACACTGTTTTGGCTAGCGAGAGGCAGGATAACTTTGCAGGGATCTTTAAACCCAATGTATACAGCGGCGGGTCAGAGAGCAGCTAGACAAGGTTCAAAGCAACAGACAACACTTTATTAAAGACACAAAACACGGAAGACAAAACATAAACTAACTAGCAAAGAAATAGAAACGGGGGTTTGTTCGGGAGAGGCAATACGACCTGTCTCGTAGTCCTGGAGAGAAGTGGGGTTCCAGGGGAAGAAAGCTCAGCGTGGGGTGCTGAGGGGAGTCCCTTAGACAAACGGCAGCAAGGCGGGATGGCAGTCCAAAGTGATCTGAAGACCGTTTGAAAGTGAGGGGTTTTTATAGGGGAGTTTGTGCCTTTCGGCTATGGCAAGCCAGGTGAGAACAAAAGGAGTTTTGGCGCTGGACAAAGGATTTGGAAAGGTCAAGTTTAACATGATTGGATTTGCGTTTGAAGACAATAGCGTGGCTGGGATGTTGATGGCCCAACATAAAAGAGTAGCTCGGCTGAGAGCCGTGCGGCTCTGGTGGAGTTTGTGGCTGGAAGTCCCCTGAAGCTGGGAGCAGAGTTTAGGCTGCTGGCCTCAATAGAGTCTGGAATGTAAAACCATTAGTGGCTGCACTCATGTCCGTGCTTGTCCGGAGGACCTCGCAAACACGTGGAGTGTGGTAACTGCAAGCCAGTCCAGCTAAGGCCGAATTGTTTAATATAAAAATGATATCTGGGGGTCCTCACCTAGGGTGCCATACCGGAAGTAACATAGTCATCTTGGCTTTGCAGGAGAGTTAAAGCTGTTATTTGTCTCTTTGGCAGGCCACAGTATCTAAAAACTTCTCCTCCACCATCACATTTTAGATGACTTGATTCTGTTCCTATCAGCTTTCTTCATTGTCCCACTTTCACAATTATACATGGAAACTTGAAATGCAATTGACATATTCAGGTTGTCAAGTAAAATGTCCAGCTGAAAAATCTCACCAGTGTTTAATCAGGAATAAAAATAATAATAATCTAAATCATAATCTAAACATACATCCAACCAAATATGCTTCAAAAATGTGTTATAGATGATCATTTTATTAACATACACTTTAAATATTTGGGAATTAACACAAGAAAGTCTCAAGCATGTTTTAAATACATTAAAGAAGTTAAGCATGTCTGAAAAATCATTTTATTTGTTGACTTCTTTGTTGACACCTGCTGCCAAAGAATATTTAGATTATGTCCAAAGCATTATTAAAAAGAGGACCTATAAATGGTTTCTAATATCTGGAAAAATAGGTTTCTGAAAAAAACCAAGCCTCGTGTTCTAGTGTTCCTGCTGATGGCCTATAAAGGGTTTCTAACATCTGCAAATAAAAAATGTTTAACAAAACATCTTTGCTTTTGCTTTATTTGTCTATATTTTACAAACATTGGCTATGAATAAATGCTAGTAAAACTGGATAGGTATTACAACCTAAGGATGAATTCTCCTTCTTTTTCTTTGTGGGGTCTGCTTTGGTCAGACCTCACCTGAAAAACTGTGTACAGTTCTGGGCACCACAGTTCAGGAAGAATATTGACAAGTTGGAATGCATCCAGAGGAGAGAAGCAAACTGGTAGTAGGCCTGGAAACCATGAAGCCCTATGAGTTAAAGCTTAGGGAGCTGGGTACATTTAGCCTGGAGAAGAGAAGGTTAAGAAGTCACATTTTAGCAATGTTTCTTTGAAGAGGTGACATATGGAAGATGGAGCAAGCCTCTTCTGCTGTTCCAGAGACTAGGACATGGAGGAAAATCAAACTTCAGGAAAAGAGATTGCATGTAAACATGAGAAAGAACTTCCTGACAGTGAGAGCAGTTCAATTGTTGAAATACACTGCCTTGGAGGATAGTGGAGTCTCCTTCCTTGGAAGATTTTAAACAGAGGCTGGATGGCCATCTATCAGGAGTGCTTTGATGGTGTCCTCCTATATGGCAGTGGGTTGGACTTAATGGCCTTTTTGGTCACTTCCAGTTCTATGTTTCCATGGTAATGATGATGATGATCATCATCATCATTATTATCATTCCTCTTAGTCATTTTCTATGTTCTAATGAAAATCTGCTGGCTGTGATAGGAAAAGCAGATGCCTTCCTTCTGAGAGACCAGAGCATTCATTAGGTCCCTTTTGTCAAAGCGCAACCTTGTAAGGAAAACATGAAGTCTATCTTTAGCATATGTTACCCTACTGGCATACCCCGTTCCAGGGACCATAAATTTGATATCAAATATGCACACCATGCCAGAGACATTGCTGGAATGGGTACGCAGACAAAGAGGTTGAACGACTGAAAAAGTTCAGGCCAGGAAAATCCCCAGTCACATTCCCCTAGGAGACCTCAGGCTAAACATGTCCACATGGACAAAGGATCTTCAGCCAAGGAATAGCCAATTTGAGTGAATTATTGGGTTTTCCCCAGGTTGAGCAACTCCAGCATTAGCAAACCCTGCACTCCATCTGCGTAAGCCAATCATGCAAACTACCAAGTTGCTATTGTGCAGAATTTCTCCATTCCTTCTGGCCATTGTTCTTCCCAGGAGAGGACCTGCCCTCGAGGTACATTGTGCCTTATAAGTAGTCCCAGTTTTTGAGGGTATCTTTGGAGAACTCCCTACCATGCTAGCAGACCAGCACTCTGTTAGTTGAATGATTCCCTCAGTTGCCTCTCTTCGCTGAGCTCTGTTCTTCTCACTGCTTCCTGGACTGAAGACTTCAGGATAGGTGAAATATCACTGCCTTTATACTCTCTCTGCTGAATCCCCTATCCATTTTCACCTCTTTCCTTTCTCAATTGGCCTTGTGTGCATGAGTGAGTGAGTGTGGTGGTGTGTGAGAACACATTTATCAAGAAAATCCATATATTGGTACGTTTGTCTGGCTTTTTGCTTGGTTTGACCCCTTAAAAATTGGGTAAAAGATCCTGCTGGGTTAACCTGTCCCTCATTTGGCTATAGCCAATGCTTTGCTAATTTCCCCAATCTTTGCATTTTTGGACTGAATCATGGTGTTCTCCAAGGGAACCCAGAAGTCAGGGTAATACATACATGATGTTAAAAAAGTGATTTCCTATGGAAGAGAGAGGTGCAGAGGGGCTTGTAAAACAGGAAAGTAGGCTGAGTTAAAAAAGGTGCCAATTCTAGGATCATCAGCCAGAACCAGAAATTCTTGGCTGAAACTATGCATTTACTCAGATATGAATGTCAGTGTCCATGATGAGTATAAAACTGGCATCTTGTATCAGTTGAAATTTTAAGAAGATGCTCAACTGGACTGCTTCTCTTTCTTCTGGTGGCCTTCTAAGTCTGAGCTAGGTAAATAGACTCTTTGTGTGTCTCTGTCTCTGTGTGTTTGTCTCTTTGAGCCTGTGGGGGCCTTTACCCATGTGTTGTTTTTGCACATGTCTACTAACATATTTTGCTCCCTCTTCCCATTTCATTCATGCATCCTTTCCTCGTGTGTTATCCATTCCTCCATCTCTGAAATTCTGTCTCTGAAATCTGTCTCTGGATTTCTATTCCAGATCTTATAATTAGCAAGTTTTTAACAAAGACTTAACGAGGTTGATGTCGTTATGCTCTGTGTGTGTGTGTGTGTGAATGCATTTTGCTTCTCTCTTCCCATTTCATTCATGCATCCATTCTGTGTGTGTGTGTGTGTGTGTGTGTAAGAGTGAGAGAGAGAGCGTGAGAGAGAAATGGGGGTGTTACTACAGTTCAGGCCTACCCGGTGATAGCACTAGATATCTCTTTTTCATATCAAACCATTCGGTCTTCCTCTGCCACCCTGCCCCGCGTGTTTGCGAGGCCTCCGGACAAGCACGTAAACAGGCGCAGCCGGTAATTGTTGGACATTCCATTCTCCACCTAGGCAGGCAGAACAGAGCCGCTCCGTTGCTTCAGGGACCTCCCTGCAAACACCTTCTTGCTTAAGCACGACACTAACAAAGGTGCCTGGCTCCGAGCCAATAGTCTTACAAAGCCAAGCTAAGCACCTGGCATTTGCATACTGGCTACACTATTGTTGATTCAGCGCTAAGTCCATCATGTTAAACTTGACCTTTGCCAAAGCTTTTGTCCTGCTCCAAACTCGCATTGTTCTCGCCAAGTGTGGCATGGCCTGTAGGCACAATTCACCCTATATAAACCCCCCAATTCCGAAACCACCTCGGATCACTCCTGAGTTCCATCCCGCCTTGCTGCCGCTTTGTCTGGCGAGCTCCCCTCGGCCTCCATGCTGAGTTTCTTCCCTAACATCTTCAGCTTCTTCAGGACTACGAGAAAGGTGTCGTATCACCCATTTCTCCTGAAAATCCTTATTTCTAATTCTTTCGCTAGCTGTGTGGTTGTGGTGTATTTACTGTTTGTTTGTCTTTTAATAAAAACATCATTTTTGCTATTTTAAAACTACCTGACTGCTTGACTGACCTGACCCCGTAGACATTGGGTTGCAAGATCCCTGCTAAGTTTCCCTGCCTCTCGCTAGTTTAAGAGAGTGGTCCAGTTAATTTCCCCAACTTTGTGTTTGTGTTTTGGTTATTTGGGCGCCCCTCCCAGGACCCCCAGAGAACAGGATAATAGGGGTAGGAATGTTTTTAAAATGTGTCTGATCTTTTGAGTTGCAATATGTTTTTATTGATATTAATGAAAGCTTAACTCTGGGACGGAAATAGGTTTTTCTGTTCCTTGAAATTTAAGTGTGCTTTTTAGAAGCTTTTTTCCATCTCTGAATTTCTATTCTAAACTTTCACATCAGCTAGTTCAAGAATATATTTTCCTTAAAATATTTCTGCATATCCCTTTTTGTTGTTATTGTTTGAAAATAAAAGACCAATTGCAGTATATTGCAAATTCTAGTATCATAAAACAAACTAGAACCTTTAAAAACCATAAAAACATTGGAAATTTCCTGCACAACAGAAAATTAATGAACAATAGGGAGGATGGAGTCTGCATCCTTCTGATTTCCCTGTATCCTAAATTCATACCCCCATCCCTCCTGACATATCTCTTTGATTTAATTCTTGCTTTCAACATTTCTTTGCTCAATCTAATACATAAAAGTCAAAGTTAGTTTTTCTGTGTCAGGCAAAGACCTCATATGATTGGCTGCCTGAAAAGATTTTATGGAATCCTGGGTTTTGCAGTTCAGGGATGGGCCTTTAGAATTTTCTGTGAGAGAGCTCTCGGGCCTCAGTTTCAACTGTGTCTGTCTGAAATAGGCTGGTTGCTATGGAGACAAGGCCTAGAAGCAAGAAGGAGGGCAATACATTTCCTGAAGAACTCAACCTCTATATGTTAGTAACTCTGAGTTGTATTGGGAAATAATGGGAAAAGTTAGAGCTCCTGGACAAGACAGTTTGGGGAATTAGACACAGGATCTCAAATATGTCTCATCCAATTCATCCAGGTAATTTTATACCTTATGAAAATGTACTGCTGAAGGGGCTGTAAGCTCTAGCTCTTTAGATCTCATATGATTGCCTGCTTTGTCTGAGAGCAAGCGACAGTTAAAGACACAATATCAACGACTGCCAGAAAACATTGGGAGGCACATGTGAGATAAACTAAAGTGACATATGCAACACCGTTTACAGAGATATATTATGTCAGAAAGCTGGTGGGTGCTACACAAAACCTCAGTAGCACTGTTATCACGGTTCTGATATGTCTGGTGAGAGCACTAGATATCCTTTTGATATCAAATAATTTGGCCTTTGCTTGACCTTTCTCTGCCACCCTACTCCACGTGTTTGCAGAGGTCCACCATACAAGCACGTATTGGGCACGGCCATTAATGGTTGTACATTCCAAACCTCAGGCAGGCAGGCAACTTAAGCCTCTCCGATGCTTTAGGGGAAAACCTTCTTGCAAACTGGCTTTGCTCAGCGTGAATATTTACAAAGATGCACGGCCAAGGGCCGAGCCATTCCTTCATATTGAGCTATTTACATACTGGTCGTACTATTGCCAGCAAGCACTAAGCCCATCATGCAAAACTTGACCTTTTCCAACTCCTTTGTCCAGCTCCAAGTTCCCTTTTGTTCTCACCGAGCATGGCATAGCCTGTAGGAAAACTCCACCCTATAAAAAGTCCCCACTTTTGGGAACACTTTGTATCACCCAGGACTTCCATCCAGCCTTGCTGTCGCTCTGTCCAGTGAAGTTGTCCCCCCAGAGAGCCACGCTGAGCTTTCTTCCCCTGCAACCTCATCTTCTCTCCAGTACTATGAGACCAGGTGTCGTATTACCCATTCCCCAAAGCTCTCCATTTCTATTTCTAGTTATCTGTGTGCATGTGGTGTCTTTTATGTTATTTGTGCTCAATAAATGTTATTTTTGTTACTTTGAAACCTTGTCTGGCTACACTCTCTGACCTGAAGCCGTAGACATAGGGTACAAGATCCTAGCTAAAGTTACCCTGCCTCTCATTAGCTTAAGAGAGTGCTTGAGCGTAATTTCCCCCATCTTGTGTTTCTATTTGGTTATTTGGGCACCCCTCCCGGGACCCCCAACATACAGGGTAACAGCATATCCTTCCAGCACTGAGCTCTGGCAAAAAAAACAATTCACCAGAGTCAAGTGTTTAAAAATGACCAAACAGCAGAGTTTAACTCACACAGCTTAAAAACATCCCAGCAGAATGTTGACATTAGCAGCAAAGCCCTGAAGCCAGGGAAAATATTCCCATGCAAATGTTATCTTCCAACAGGAGGCTTTACTTTTGAGTTACAATATATACAGTATGTACAAGTCTCCAACAGTTTTCAGCATTCAGCAGCATGCAGAACATAACCTCCAGCCACTCTCCAGACAACAAGAGGGCCCAGTGGGCTAGAACTCACCCACTTATATACAGGCATCTCAGATGCAATTCTAGCACACCTGCTAGAGGTATGATATAACCTTCCTGCCTTGGTTACACAACCCAATGACTCATGCAGGAGTTACATGGGATTGCATCATGCATAGTCTTTCCAGGTGCAAACTTTAGAGGTACATCATGTATATTTTCTTTGGACTTAGGTTCTGTCCAACCTTTCCTCACATACTAAACTGTATGGGTTGCATTTGTGAGAACTATTGAAGTTAAAATTCAAAAAAATTAACGCATCCAGAAAAACATAAAACAATTTCACGAGTTCAACACAAAGCAAAAAAAACAAGGTATTTCTAACTAGTATGACTGTCACTGTAGTTTCTAGTCCAGACCCAAGATATATTAAACGTTATTTAATATCAAGAGATTCACCATCCCCAAACCGCTCCTCTCCACGTGCTTGTGAGGCCCCTGGACATGCACACTCACGGACACGGGCAAAAATAGCTAACAATACAAGATAAAATCTAGGCAGGCCAGTAACTGCCAGGCTGCAGCTTCAGGAGACCTCCAGGCAAGTACACATTATGTAGGAACGCAGCGCACAAAGGATCCCCTGCCCCGAGCAGGCAGCTTGACGAGCCGAATAGCCAACTGTCAAGCACATACTGTCTGTGCTATTGACAACTCTGTCATAACTCAATCATGCGAAGTATTGACCTTTCAGAGGCTTTGTCTCTACTCTGAAACCCATTGTTTTCCCCAAGAACAGACTAGCCTCCAGGCACATTTTCCCCTATAAGAACCCCTGATTTTGAGTACTTCTTCAGATTGCTCTGACTTTTATCCCACTTTGCTGTTGCTCCCCTTGACGAGCCTTCCCCTCAGCTTCCACATGCTGAGAATCTCCGCTTCTACTGACTTTTCTTCTGACTACCTGGGCTACAGGATCAGGTGTAGTATTTCCCCTGAAAAATCCCTCTTAAAATCCTCCATCAAACTCCACATTTCTTTCAATAGGTCTGTGTGAGTGATTGCATAGATATGTGAGATTGTCTTTTAATAAAGAAAAACAACTATTATTTACTTCTGCTTGATTATTGACTCTGCCTGACCCCATAAACATTGGGTAAAAGATCTCGCTACGTTGCCTTGCCTCTCGCTTTGCTAACTTGTGTTCCAGCTAATTCCCAATTCCCTATTATTTTTGAGCACACGAGGGGTGTCTCTCAGGACCCCAGAAATCAGAGTAACATTACCTATGAGAAAATCCCAGACAATGCCAGGTATAGAAGTGAGTAGTTTAGATAATGTGGTTTCTTTTGAAAGTTACTGCTACAGTGAGTATCTAAAGACAAACACACTTTAAATATTTTCACAATAATTTTTTTTATTTTAAGTCATAGTAAAAGCATTTAAATATAGAGAGAATGAAACTGAGGGGGGAAACACCATTTGAATGCCAATCTTTTATTAAAAAATGTTGCATGTCTTTCCTTGACACTTTGGGCTGCAGGTTGTGAGCTCTTTTCAAATGTAATGTCCATCTCCCTACATGGAAAGAAAGGGATCTTTGCTTTTAAGTGTTGCTTGTCATGCTCCGCAATACGTTTCTTTGCAACCTGTTAACAAACACTCATTCTGCACAGAAATAAAGTTCCCTTCTGTAGTTCTCCATGATGCATTTTCCCTAGAGGTTTTTTTAATCAAAAATATGAAAAATAATGAACATCTTGCAATGATTCATCTAGCCAAGGAATTCAGACATGCATTCTAGACTTTAAGAAAACTGATTTCAGTAAACTTAGGAAAATATTGGGAGTGATCCCATGGTCAGGGAAACTTGAAGAGAAGGGAGTTTGTGATGGATGGAGGATTCTTAAAAGGGAGATATTGAAAGCACAATTTCTAATTGCAGGGAGGGAGGAAGTACAGGACGTGCCTAAAGACTCTGGGATGGATGTCTAAAGATCTTTAAGTGGAGCAAAGATATAAAAGGGGCATGCACAAGAAATGGAAAAGGGGGAAATCATCAAAGATGAATTCAAACAAGTAGCCAGCAAGTGTAAAGAGGAGATCAGAAATGCCCAGGCACAGACTGAGCTCAAGCTTACTAGAGAGGTGAAAAACAATAAAAAGGGCTTTTTGAATTAATTTGTCACAAACAGTAGAGCAAGGAAATGGTAGGACCACTACATGGAGAAAATGGTGAAATCCTAACAAAGGACAGAGAAAAGGCAGAACTTCTGAACACCTTCTCTGGAAACTGTCAGGGTTGGTATGAAACAGCTCTTCCGAGCTTACACAGAGTGCTGACAGGGAGTGTCGCCTTGCTGCAACCATCCAACTTCAGTGGAGCAAAAAACATTTCCGAAAGCTCATTAGTTAGGCTCAGTGCTTGTTAGTTTATTTAAGCACACTGAGGTTCAGATAACATGGCCAGCTGCATACCAAAGAGCAATTAGTACAGCAGTAAATCAGCAAGTAAACTGGCAGCATGCCAGACAGCAAATCATAAATCTCTCAGCGAGATACCATGACCAGTTAGGAAAAAGCCTAAAAGGCAAAGCTTACAACAAACTCCAGCCTTTCTTCCCTACCATCTTCCAGCTTCTTCAGGACTACGAGAAAGGTGTCGTATCACCCATTTCCCTCGAAAATCCTTATTTCCAATTCTTCCGTTAGCTGTGTGATGGTGGTGTCTTTACTGTTTGTTTGTCTGTTAATAAAAACATCATTTTTGCTATTTTAAAACTGTCTGACTGCTTGACTGATCTGACCCCATAGACATTGGGTTGCAAGATCCCTGCTAAGTTACCCTGCCTCTCGCTAGCTTAAGAGAGTGCTCCAGTTAATTTCCCCAACTTTGTGTTTGTGTTTGGTCATTTGAGTGCCCCTCCTGGGACTCCCAGAGAACAGGGTAACACTACCACCCTGGCCTTTGTGGGGTGATCCAATCACTTTCCCCCTTGGCAACCTTCACTTGGTGATGAGGCAAAAGACCTTCTGAGTCTGGCTAGTCATAACAACCTTGCACCTGTGTCCACATCACTCCACTTCTGCTGTCCACTTAGAAAACAGTGCCTGCATTCACCTTGAATGTCCTGACAGAAACTTCAATTGCTTCAAAATGAGGCAGCCAGACTGGTACATCTCAGACTGAGAATATCACACCAATATTAAACTCACTCTAGTGGCTGCCAGTTAGTTACTGGACAAAGGACAAAGTATTACTTTTAAAGTTCTACACGGTTGGGTCCAGGTTACCTCTGGGAATGCCTCCTCCCATATAACCCACTCAGGTTATTGAGGGAGTATTTACTTTAACCAGCCAGGAGGAGACTGGCAACGATCACCAAGGGGGCTTTTTCTTCAACTGCCCTTATACTGAGGAATAACCTGCTGGAAGAGATTCAACAGGTGAATACACTGCCCAAATTTAAAACATCATTAAAGACCAGTCTCCTCTGGTAAGCCTATCCAGATTATTTTGAATTGTGAATGTTAAGTACAAATTTTAAATATGAATTGGCTATTTTAATAAGTATTTGTATTATTTGTTCTCTTAAACTGAGATCATGTTTAATTGATGTTCCACATTTAACGGATGTTATGTGTTAATCTATTGTTGTTCTCCTCCTCAGTCCATGGGGAGAAGTGTGTAAGAAATAAATATTATTGTTGCCAATGAGGATGTTGGAAAAGAAATTCAAAGGAGCAGAAAACTAGGGTGAATTTCGCCAGAATGAGGAGTGAGGTTCTTGAATTAATTATGACGTATCTACCATGTCTCTGTGTGGAGTTTGATCTTCTCCAGAATCATGCATCTTGCTCAGTTTCCCGAGTATCAGAAAAAAACATGGAGAAGATACCATGATGCAAATATTCCCATAGGACTTTTTATATTCAGGAACTTGGGGGGAAGCTGGGAAAACTGCAGAGTGTAGGAAAGAAATGTCACATATGGTCTGTTCTATCCAGAGCCAGCTAAAAGTGAAAGGGAAAGCTCAAAGATGCTGCCTGAGACAATTCCAAATAAATGTTAATCAGGCAAGGAGGCAATAAAACACGCCTTTCTCAAAGGAAAAGCAAAGAATAATCAATAGCAAACAAGGTCAATAAACGCTTATCTCACCAATCTGCATGTAACAAGTGGAGAGTTTATTTGCAGAGTAGTCTCTTCAAATATGGGCTAGGACTAAATAAATATGTTCTGCACTAATTTCTTGCACAAAAACAAGGGCCACATAGACTATTCTAAAGCCATAATTCCTTGGCTCTCTGGTTTAAAAGCAGGTTTTCCAGTGTTGTTTCCTTCAGTGGTTTACTAGCTGTATCACCAGTGACTCAGACCTCCCTGCGAGCTTTTCACCGTGAAAACCATTCTGATGCTCTTCGCGCTGGCTTTCTTGGTCTTCCAAGTAAAGGCCAAGCCAAACACAAAAGCTCTTGACATTGCAGATGAAAACGATTCCCATGAGTCAGCAAATGAGAAGAATTCAGCAAATATCCCTCGTATACCTTGACCGGTGGCATATTCTTTATCAGAAATGTTCAGTAAGACAGGAGGGCTCTGCTTGAACTGCTTCATAGTAAAGTTAGATAGACCAGACTGTCCTTGGCTTCCATGAGCTTCCCTATTAGTTTCTCTTTCTAAATTTTGAAGCTGTGGCACACAGCTTTTTCTTCCCACTGATTTTAACTGCATTTTTTTCCCAGTCAGGCCTGTCAGTTGAAAATGATTCCCAAGAATCCAACATCATTTCCCAAGGTGACACCCAAGAGGAAGGAGGTGAGTGTAATTCGACAAAGATATTTCTTCTCTATCTCTTAGTCGGTATATTCATTGTAACTGAGAAATCATATTGCTTTGCTAAGAAAATTGAACAATAGGGAGGGATGAGACAGAGAGTTTGATGCCATCAATTCCATTCCCACACCACAAAAACCTGGGGAGCATCCTTATATGAGGTCCCCCTTTGGTCCACCCAATGCAATTGATACTGGCTCTCCCTGGTTGCAGGGGAGATTCTTTCTGAGCTCTTCCTAGAGTCCCCTGCTATTTCCTTATGGGCTTTCACCCAAAGACTAACCACACCTGACCCTACTTGTCTCCCAAAATGTGAGAAGACTAGAGGCATTCAGGGTGATGGTGAGATGACACCTTCAAATGCTAACATGCAAATATTTCTTTGCTTTGATTCTGAAATGGAGCTAAAATCCACTGCTAATGCTGATTAGAGAAGACTCATTGAATCCATTAAATTTACCTATGTTTTCCCATGCTATTCAAAAATTGATTGAATGTGTCTAACTCTAGCTGGGTCTGATTGAGGGAATTCAGATGTTGCTTCCCTGAAGGGAGGGTCTAAACAGGATCCTTCAGTTAAATGATGCCACAAACATGGGATATGAGTAGAATTAATCAAATATACTTCTTTCCTCTTTAGCAATGCAATGTCCATCATGAAAATCACTACAGGTGTAATTCTTTGTCAGTTTTGGTGTTGAAGGAAACAACTAATAATTTTGGCATTTTCCCAATCTGCAACATGAAGATATCACAGCATTCCCACATCCCCAGAAAGTGATCCAGGGCTGTATAGGAAGCCCCCAAATCACATGAGGCAGAAGTGAATGAGCCTTCCTTGCCCCCTTAATTCCTTTGTCCCTGTTCTTGCTTTCATTCATTGATGATTCCAATGGTGAATGATTACTTAAGCACTTAAATGAAAACTATTTTTCAAAAAGAATTCAATTTTCTTTCAAGCATATCCCAAGACAGTGGACATGTTGCATTATGTTTCACAGACTATCAGGGAGAACAGGCAGATGGCACAATTGTAGACAAGTATGTGGCCTCCCAGAATATGGCAGCCATATGCTAGAGGTTAGTTGGCAAGATTTATTCAGAGGTTTGTCATTGCCTTTCTTGAAGGTTGAGAGAGTGTGACTTTCTTGACGTTGCTCAGAGGGTTTCTAGGGCTAGATGGGATTTGAACTCTGGTCTCCCAGAGTCACACTGCCACACCACTCTGGTTCTTGCATTTTAATACAAAGCACTTGATTGGTGCTATCAGTATGCTGGTGCTATCAGTATGCTGATGACACCCAGATATATCTCTCCATGCCTCGGATAACAGCATCAACTAAGGATGGCATCTCACCTCTAAATGAATGCCTAGAAGCAGTAATGGACTGGATAAGGAAAAAAAGACTGAAGCTGAATCCAGATAAGACGGAGGTACTTGCTGTTAAGGGCCCCAGCCCAGGTATAGAGGTTTGTCAACCAGTTCTAGACGGGGTCACACTTCCCCTGAAAGACTGTGTCCGCAGCTTGGGAGTGCTCCTGGACTCGCCGCTTCAGATGACAGCTCAAATTGATGCAGCAGCCAGGAGTGCCTGCTATCAGCTTCGGCTGATACGCCAGCTGCGCCCCTTCCTGGACTTGGAACACCTAAAAACAGTGGTACATGCGCTGGTAACTTCACGGCTTGACTTCTGTAATGCGCTCTACATAGGGCTACCCATGTGCTTAGTCCGGAAACTTCAATTAATTCAGAATATGGCAGCCAGGTTGGTCACCGGAAGATCTAAAACTGACCATATAACACCTATTCTGAAGTCTTTACACTGGTTGCCTATTAGTTTCCGGGCACAGTACAAGGTGTTGGTTTTTACCTTTAAAGCCCTTCATGGCTTGGGGCCAGCCTACCTGCGGGATCGCCTTCTCCCATATAATCCGCCCCGCACACTAAGGTCCTCTGGGAGGAATTTACTGCAGCCAATCAGAACTAGGTTGGCTGCGGTTACCCAGAGGACCTTTTCTTCTGTCGCTCCCAAGTTATGGAATGGCCTGCCGGAGGAGACCCGGCACATTACCAGTCTTGACTGCTTTAAAAAAGCAGTCAAGACAGTTCTCAGAAATAGAAATAAAATAACCATTTGCACAACTTCTCTTAATTTCCTCTGTAGATTAGATGAGTTGTAGGTTAGTTTAACTTCACTACAACATGGAAATAAAGACTTAGGTTTTGCAAGACGGACTTGTACAATAATAATAATAATAATAATAATAATAATAATAATAATAATAATAATAAAATTTAAAAATTTTTATCCTGCCTCTCCCAATGGATCGAGGCGGCATTACAAAAATATATAAAAACATTAAAACATTAAAATGCACCCTATCCTCCCCACCCTCCAACCCTTCTATCCCCCTAAAACATATTAGTTAATTAAAACAAATTAAAAACAAGATTAACACAAAAGACAATGATGAGAGGCGGTGGAACACTAATCTGGGAAGGCCTGTATGTTGGGGGTCCCGGGATGGGCGCCCAAATTACCAAATAAAAGCACAAGATGGGAGAAATTAGACTTGAGCACTCTCTCAAGCTAACGAGAGGCAGGGTAACTCAGCTGGGATCTTTTACCCTAAGTATACAGCTTCAGGTCAGAGAGTGGCTAGACAAGTTCTAAAGTAACAAATAATATTTTATTGAAAACAAACAACACAAAAGACACGACATGCACTAGCTAACTGAGAAACAGAAATAGAGAGTTTTCAGGGGAATGGGCAATACGACACCTAGTCTCGTAGTCCTGGAGAGAAGAGGAGGTCGAGGGGAGGAAAGCTCAGCACAGTTTGCTGAGGGGAGTTCACTGGACAAACCGACAGCAAGGCGGGATGGAAGTCCAAAGTAGTCCGACGAAGGCTCAGAATTGGGGACCTTTTATAGGGTGGATTTTACCTACAGGCCATGCCATGCTCGGTGAGAACAAAGGAAATTTGGAGCTGGACAAAGGAGTTGGGAAAGGTCAGGTTTTGCATGATGGGCTTAGCACTGGATGACAATAGTATGGCCAGTATGCAAATGGCTCAACATAAAGGACTGGCTCGGCCTTTTGGCAGAGCGTCTTTGTGTAGATACGTGCCGAGCAAAGCCGGTTTGCAGGGAGGTTTTTCCCTAAAGCAACGGAGAGGCTTAAGTTGCTTGCCTGAATGAGGTTTTGGAATATACAATCATTAACGGCCGCACCCAATATGTGCTTGTCCAGTGGACCTCTGCAAACACATGGGGTAGGGTGGCAGAGAAAGGTCACATAGATGCCAAATTATTTGATATCAAAAAGATATCTAGTGCTCTCACCAGACATATCATAACTGTGGTAACACCATTATTGAGTTCTTCTAAAGTTCTTCTAAAGCTCAAATCCCAATTGAAATTTATTGCCAGATCTACTCTTCATGTAACATATATAGGGTTTCCAAGTTTTAAAATAAGATTGCATAGATTTTCCCCTCAGCCGTTCTGATAACTCATCTATTTTAGCCACTGCCATCACTTTTCCTAACCATTCTTGTATTAAAGGAGTGCATTTTTGCCACCAATATTTTGCAAATGTTATTCTTGTTGCTGCTATCATGTAACATAGCAGTATTTTATTTTCCTTTTCCACCTTATTCTAACATAGTCTAACATAGTCAAAAGGTGTAATTCTGGCCTAAATGTAAGTTTTGATTTCAAGATTTTCTGCATTTCCCCATTCATCTGCAACCAGTGTCTCCTAGCCTTTCTTCATGTCCACCATGAATGGTAAAATGTCCCATCTTCTAGTTTACATTTCCAACACTTATTACTAACCTTTTTATATATTTTTGCTAATTTAGTCAGGGTTAAGTACCATCTGTATATCACTTTAAATAGATTTTCTTTATAATCATAACAATTTGTAAATTTCAATCCAGTTCTCCAAACTTTTTCTCTCTGTACCAATTGTATAGGATAGCACACACTCTTTGCCCATTTTATCATATATTGTTTTTGTTTTTTTAATTTATTTTTATTAAAAAAAACATTTAGAAAACGTCCATTTCATAATTGTACAATAAACATTTCATAAATTAAAAACATGCTTTTTTAATACATTGCATTCTTAATTTCCAATTCTCTTGTAACTTCCCCTCACCCCTTGTTGGAACCTCTATATTAGTTTTCCCTTCGTGATCCCGATAAATACCAAATACCAAATTATCATTTTAGACTGGCTTTCTCAACTTACATATTCAAGTATACATAAACTCTTCTTTATCATAACGATATCTTAAACCATCTTCTACTATTACTCCCCAGCACATAACTTTGTCCATTTCTCTACTATTATAGTTTTTATTGACTTCAGTTCATTAACTTTCTTCGTCTGTTTTTCATCTCGAAGATTATAAGTGAGCTCTTCTAACATAACAAATTCTAATACCTTTTGGAGCCATTCCTGCATTTCTGGTATTTCCTCTCTTTTCCAGTACCTCACATATACAATTCTTGCCGCCGACACCATGTACAATATTATGTATTCATAACTTTTGTATTTCTTCTCAACTTGATGCAGCATGTTCAATAAATATAATTCAGGTGTTAAGGGCAATTCTATTTGTAAAATATCTGTCATTAATCTGTCAATGTTCTTCCAATAAATCTGAACTTTGCCACATTTCCACCACATATGATAAAAGGTACCAATTTCTTGTGAACATTGCCAACACAGTTTATTTTCTAATTTATATATATTAGCTAGTTTAACTGGATCTAAATACCATCTATGGAGCATCTTCAGATAGTTTTCTTTCAAATTCTGAGCTAAAGTGAATTTTTGTGTGCTAACCCAGCTCCTTTTCCAGTGCTCTAGATTTATAGTGTGCCCAATATTTTGTGCCCAGATTATCATGGATTCTTTAATCGTTTCTGTTTGTAATTCCATATCCAAAAGGTATTTGTAGAACAGTGCTGATAAATGTTCCTTTCTCTCAAATACTATTTTTTCCCATTCGTTATATTGAGGATTCACTTCAATTCCGTACAGTTTGAGATCCATTTTAAACCTTTCTTTTAATTGTATATGTAGAAACCATTGACAGTTCCAGCCCTGTTCCGCTAATTCCTCTCTTGATTTTATCCTCGGAGTACCATTCAAGTCTACAATAATTAAGTCTCTGTATGTGAGCCATCTTCCAAATGGCTCCTTTGTTCTTCCCATCAACGCCTCTTGCGGCGAAACCCATAGTGGTGCTTTTGAATATATTTTCTTTTTCCAAAACATCCATATTCCGTATAGTGACTTTCTTATGTAGTGGTTAAGGAAATCTTTGTCTACCTTTGTCTTTTGGTACCAAAGATATCCATGTCACCCAAATCGCAAGTCTGGTCCTTCTAAGTTTAAGGTTCTTTCATTTCTCAGTTCTATCCAATCCTTGATCCAAGTCATACCATTCGCCAGAAAATACAGTATCAGGTCTGGAATGCTACAACCGCCCCTTTCCTTCCTATCCGTTAATATTTTCCACTTTATTCTCGGTTTTCTGGTGGCCCAAATAAATTTTGTTAAATCTTGTCTCCATTTTTGAAAGCATTTAAGATTAGTGATAATAGGTAAATTTTGAAACAAATAGTTGATCTTAGGAAGAACCATCATCTTAATTGTTGCCATTCTACCCATTAATGAGAGATTTAATTTTGACCAATTTTGTAGATCCCTCTTAATTTTTCCCCATTTTTTCATGTAATTATTTTCAAACAATGTATTGTTTTGTTTGGATATTGTTATTCCTAAATAGTTGGTCTTTTTCTCCTCTTTAATACCCGTTCTTCGTTCAATTAATTCTATTTCTTCTTTACACATATTTTTGGTTATGAATTTTGTTTTCTCTTTGTTGATTCTGAACCCAGCCAATTCTCCAAATTCATCACAAATCTCCAAAAACTTTGGTATATTCAATTCCGGGTCTTCTAAAAATATTACCAAATTGTCTGCATAAGCCTTCACTTTGTATTCTTCTCCTTATCATACATTGTTTAACTCATTCGTCCTTATTTGCATAATATAACATTAAATTATTTTTGCAATCAGATTATCATTTTCTGTACATAAAATTTTCTCTGCCTGCAATTTTTTACTTTCGAAGTTGTATTTGTTTTTGTTCTCTCTAAATTTTTCTCTTAATTGATAATATGACAGCCATTGGATTTTTAAGCCTTCCTATTCCAATTTATGGGATTATTTTATTGTCAAATTTCCCTGTTTATTTACCAATAACTCTACATACCTGATCCATTTTTTAGGATAACCTAATTCCCTTCTACCCAGCCAAAACCCAACCAAAACTATCTTTATACTTAATTATCTTTATAGATCTTTCATTTGAAACATACTGCAATTGGTCCTTTATTTTGAAACAACAAAAAGGGATATGCAGACATATATTAAGGAAAATATTTTCTTAAACTAGCTAATGTGGAATTTTAGAATAGAAATTCAGGGATAGAAAATAGCTTCAAAAAGCACTCTTAAATGTCAAGGAACAGAAAAACCTATTTCCCTCCCAGAATTAAGTTTACATTAACTTCAGTAAAAACATAAAAACATAGTGAAGCTTAAAAGAACAGACATATTTTTAGAACATTCCTACCCACATCTCTCTCTGTCTCTCTCTCTCACACACACACACACACACTCACAAACAAGGAAAAGATGCATGAATGAAATGGGAAGAGGGAAGCAAAGCGCATTATTACACAGCACATGACGTCAGCCTCTTCAAGTCTTTGTTGAAATTAACTAATGAGAAAGTTTAGAAATTCGGAGATGGATTTCAGAGACAGATATTCAGACATGGATGGATGGATAACACACAAGGAAAGAATGCATCGATGAAATGGGAAGAAGGAGCAAAATATATTTGTACACATGTGCAAACAAAACAAGTAGGTAAAGGTACCCACAGACTCAAAAAGACAAGCTCACTTGGAGACAGAAACACACAAGAACATATTTACCTAGCTCAGACTTAGAAGACCATGAGAAGAAAAATCATGAATCCAGTTGAGCATCTTCTAAAAATTGCAGCCAAGATGGCTCTTTTATGCCTCTCAGGAGCCCTGACATTCAGATTGAAGAAATCCAGACTTCTAGCCAAGAATCTCTGGTTCTGGTTGATGTTCCTGGAATTGGCATCTTTTTGAACTCAGCCTATTTTCCTGTTTTTCAAGCCCATAAGTACCTCTGTCTTCCATAGGAAATAAATTATTTAGCTTCATCTCTGCTAAGGATAGACTTCATGTTTTCCATACAAGGTTGTGTTTTGACAAAAGGGACCTAGTGAATACTCTGATCTCTTGGAAGGAATGCCACAGGAATGTCACATACTACGATACAGAAAGAATATTATAGTCACCAAATTTTGATTAGAACATAGCAGATGATTAAGAGGAATTATAATGATAATGACAATGATCATCATTATCATCATCATGGAAACATAGAACTGGAAGTAAACACAAGGGCCATCCAGTCCAACCCCCTGCCATATGGGAGTACACTATGAAAGCATTCCTGATAGATGACCATCCAGCCTCTGTTTAAAAACCTACAAGGAAGGAGACTCCACCACCTCCAGGTCAGTGTTGAACTGCTCTCATCATCAGGAAGTTCTTCCTACTGTTCCAATGAAATCTCTTTTCCTGAAGTTTGAAGATTTTGCTCTGTGTCCTAGTTTCTGGAGCAGCAGAGGATACGCTTGTGTTACTCAGATGGAGAAACCCTCACCCAGGGTCTACAATTTTGATATTAAAACCTGATTCTATGTGCCTGAGTAGTCACCCGAATGAACATGTAGGCAGGCACGGTCAAATGACCAAAAACCAGGTCAGGCTAGTAAAATCACTGGTCACTTAGCCTCAGAAGACCTCAAGGTATGTAAACCCCCAATAAACAAAGGGTCCTCAGCCCCGAGAGGCTGATTTGAGGGGATCAGAGGGTCTGCCCCAAGTTGGCATCTTTTTGAACTTTTTGAACTTTTGAACTATCAAGCGAGGACCGTTTACATAAAGTCACACCACAAACAAACACAGCCAAAGATCCTGAGACTTTGGCAACACCTTGCAATCCCATCATGCAAAGGAAATTACCATTGAGGAGCTTCATTATCGCTCCAATACCCATTGTTCTCCCCGGGAAAGGATTAGACCTCCAGGTACTTTTTCCCCTACAAATAGTCCCAGTTTTTGAACGTTTCTTTGGATCACTCTTGGTCACCCCAGCAGACCGTTGCTCCATCCGCTGAGTGATCCCCTCAGCCCTCTCCATGCTGAGTCCCATTTCTCCGCTGCCTTCCTGGACCCAGGACTTCAGGAAAAGGTGCAGTATTATCCCAACTGTACCCCTCCAATACTTCCCTATTCAATTTCCTCTCTTTTGTTTCTTAATAGCTCTTGGGGGTGTGTGTGAGTGATTGCGTTGGTGTGTGAGACTTTTATTCAATAAAATCATTTATTGGACATTCTTGTTTCGTTTTTGGCTTGGCCTGACCCCATAAAAACTGGGTAAAAACACCCCGCTAGGTTACCCTGCCTCTCGCATTGCTATTGCTTGCGCTCTGACTAGTTACCATTCCCCATCACGTGGAGCACATTGAGGTGTCCTCCAAGGGACCTCAGAAATCAGGGTTACACTTGCTACATCTTCCATATGAAATCCCTTTAAATAAGCATCATGTCAACCTCCTCTTCTGCAGGCTAAACATACCCAGCTTTGTAAGTCTTTCCTCATAAGACATGGTTTACAGGGCTTTTTATCATTTTGGTCACCCTCCTCTAGACATGTTCCAGACGTCAAGATCCTCCCGGAACTCCGGTGACCAGGATTGGACACAGTATTGCAGGCGGGGTCTGACTGAAGCAGATCTCACAAAGAAGGAGATGTCATTCTCAGATTATAATACCTACCTAGTTTTACTAGCATTTAGTCGTAGTCAACTTTTTTATACAATGCAGCCGAATAAAGCAACAGCAAAGTTGATTTGTTGACTTTTTTTTTCATTTGCAAATGTTAGGAACCCTTATTAGGAAACCAGCAGGAACACTAGAACAGGAGACTTGGTTTTTTTCAGCAATCTTTTTTTCCAGGTATTAGAAATCATTTATAGGTCCTCTTTTTAATAACATTTTAGACATAAACTAAATATCCTTTGGCAGCATTATTCAGCAAACAAGTCAAACACTGAAATAATTTCTCAGACCTACTTGTCTTCATTAATGTATTTAAAAACTGCTTCACACTTTCTTGTGTTCTCCAAAATATTGAAAGTGTATTATAATAAAATGATCATGTATAAAACATTTATGAAACATATTTGCATGTTTTTCTCAAATGTTTAGATTATTATTATTCATTTCATTCCAGATTAAATACTGGTGTGATATCTGAGCTGGACATTCTACTTGTCAACCTGAATATGTCCATGCCATTGCATTTCCAGTTTCCATGTATAATTGTGAAAGTGGGACAATGAACAAAGCTGACAGGAACAGAATCAAGTCATCTAAAATGTGATGGCAGAGGAAAGGTTTTTAGATACTGTGGCCTGCCAAAGAGACGAATAACAGCTTGAACTCTCCCTCAAAGCCAAGATGACTAAACTGATACTGTCATACCTTGGATATACCATGAGAAGACATGATGCTCTGGCAAAGACAATAACACTTGTTAAGGTAGAAGGCAGTAGTAAAAGGGGAAGCCAGCATTACAGGTGGACAGACTCCATCAAGGAAGCTACGGCCCTGAATCTGCAAGACCTGAGCAGGGCTGCTCATGATAGGGTGACCTGGAGCTCTCTCACTCATAGGAGCACCATGAACCAAAGTCAACCTGATGGCAGTTAACAACAACAACATAATAGTGTGATTGAGGAGAAGAATGAAAACTCTATAGCACAGGACCTGGACTGAAATTTAATTTTAATCAAATAAGCAGATGAAATATGAATGATTTATTCATCTCGATTGGCCAGAGATTTCATTTCATTTCATGACAAGTTATTTGCTGTGTCTTGAGTCTCCGCTGGGTTTGTTCTCTACTTGAAAGACAGGCAGCAATGAACGCCTGTGACGCAGTATCCACCACTCTGTTCATTGCTATAACAGAAAGGTCGGCAAACCCCTCCAGAAGCAGTGCAGAAAATACGACTCCTTGAATGGATGTTTGCTACAGAAATAAAAATAAAATAACCATTTGAACAACTTCTGTTAATTTCCTCTGTAGATTAGATCACTTGTGGGTTAGTTTAGCTTCACTACAACGAGAAAATAAATACCTAGGTTTTGCAAAACAGACTTGTGCAATCTCTTGGTTTGTATTAAAAGGCAACAGACAGTTTGTGGTCATGGGTGACGTTCACCTCTCATCTAGCCATAGAAGCCCTCTGGCATTTCAAGAAAGCAACTCTCTCTACCTTCAAGAAGGCAATGGAAAACCTCTGAATAAATCTTGCATAGTAAGCTCTAGCATAGGGCTGCCGTTTTCTGGGAGGCAATTATTCCACCTGCCTGCTCTCTCTGAAAGTCTGTGAAATGCAAGGCAACACATCTATTGTCTTAGAGGTTGCTGCAAAGAAACCGGACTACTTTTTGAAAAATACTTTGCATTTCAGTGCTTATGTAATAATTCACCACTAGAAACATCAACAAATGCCAGATACCGCTAATCGACCTATATCCCCACAGTTGATGAATGGTTAGAGAAAGTTATTGAAATTGCACAGATGGATAAAATGACTTATAGATTGGAGAATGAAATGGACAGCAAATTCTATAAAGCCTGGGAGTTGTTTACAGTATTTCCTCAAAATAAGGAAATTTTGACCAATGGTTTCCATTCCTGAGTATTTAGGAGCAATCTTATCGGGTTTTTCTTGATTTAGTCTTTTTTGATTTTTATCCATAGACCGATGGGAGAATATGGTATATTTCAGAAATATGGTAGATCTTTAAATTCAAGTAGGAACGATATAAATTATTCTTCACATTTGTTAACTCTAAATTATTGCTTGTTACTCCCCTGAGAATGTGGTGGCGGGAGGTGGAAGAAGGAGAAGAAGTTTGGAAGCAGATTGGTTTTTTCTCATAGTTTAGGGATGTGAACAAATACCATTAATATTAAGTTTGAAGATAACAAGGATTTATTGTGCATAATGGTATTGTTAATAAATAATAAGAGATTAATGCTGATGTAAGATAATCAGAATAACTTGCCTTCCCTTTTCTAATATGGAGAGGTTTATTTTGCCATACTTTCGAGTATACAATAATGCTCTACTTCACTCAAAGGGGAAGTTTCTTTTGTTTTTTTCTGTTCAATAAGTAATTGATATGTGTTATCACTATTATTCATACCTATGTGTGTTAGTATATTTGTAGATTGCTATGTATAGGCTGCAAGTTGTCTTTTTTCCAAACTATGTATTGGTATGCACTATTTGTATTATTAGTATATAAGTGTGTCCATATCTTTGTAGGTTGTTTATGCGTAGATTGTATGTTCTTAGATCACAGTAGTTCATTGTTATTGTAGTGGTATTTTTTTTGCGTTTTTTCCTCCTTTTTTATAGTAAAAATATTTTTAAAAATTGGATGAAAGCAAGAGCAGGATCAAAGGAAGTAAGGGGCAAGGGAGGCTCATTCACTCCTGAATACCCATGATCAGTCCCAATTAGAGTAGACACATTCAATGAGCTGTGGAATGTAATCTGAAAACAGAGGTAAATTCCATGGATTCAATGAGTCTACTCTAATCCACAGCATCAGCAGTGGATTTTAGCTCCATGTCAGAATGAAAGCAAAAAAATATTTGCATGCAAGCATTTGAGAGCCTCACCCTAGCATCACCCTAAATGCCTCCAGTCTTCTCAGATTTTGGAAGACAAGCAGGGTCAGGCATGGTTAGTCCTTGGGTGGAAGCCCACAAGGAAATACCAGGGGTCTCTAGGAAGACCTCAGAAAGAATCCCTCCTGAAACCTGACTCAACTGCAGTGGGGGGACCAAAGGGGAACCTCCTATAAGGATGCTCCCCAAGTTCTTGTGCTGTGGGAATGAATTGATGGCATCTGGCCATTTCCGCACCGGGTATTTAAAATGGTGAAGAGCAACCTCCGATGGAGGTCTTATGCACCATAGAGTGGACTGGTGTGAACTACTTTTTGTAGTTCTACACCTCATTCCAGTTCTACACGACCGGATCTGGTCAAGCAGCGTGCTTTTTAAAAACCTCTTTTTTGAGGTTTTTAAAAAGCACAGAGCGGGCAACCCCATCTAGTTCTGTTTCCATGCTTTGGAGCAGATTTGCAGGCGCGGGCAAGTGCATGCCTGCAGATCTTCTGGGGGTGGGCTTTCGGCTGGCAAGATTCTCCAGTTGGTGGAGAGCCTCCACCAACTGGAAGCTGCCATTTTGGAAGCCAGAGAACTGTGGAGTGGCAAACTTGTGCTGCTGCTCTTTGCGACGGACTCGCCCGGTCGCAGGAAAAATCTGGTGAGTCCCATTTCTGCCCGATTCACACCCCACATGCAGAAAGGGCCTCTGTCTCATCTATCCTTATTGTTCAATTCCCTGAGCAGAAAGATATGATTTCTCTGTTATAATGATTATACCACTAAGAGATAGAGAAGAAATATCTGTTGAATTGCACTCACCTCCTCCCTGTTGGGAGTCATCTTGGGAACCATTTCCAGCTGACAGGCCTGAATGGGAACAAAAAGGTGGTTATAGAATCAGTGGGAAGAAAATGCTGTGTAGCACAGCTTCAACCTTTAGAAAGAGAAACCAATATGGAAGCCAAGGACTATCTGGTCTATCTAATTTTACTATAAAACACTTGGGAATCATTTTCAGCTGACACACCTGCTTGGAAAAAAATTAAGCAGTTCTAATTAGTGAGAAGAAAAAGCAGTGTGTCACAGCTTCAAAATTTAGAAAGAGAAACAAGTACTAAAGCTCATGGAAGCCAGGGACTGTCTGGTCTATCTAACTTTACTATCAAACAGTCTGAGCTGAGCCCTACTGTTTTACTGAACACTTCTGATAAGGAATATGCCACCAGTCAGAGTACAGCAGAGATGTTTGCTGAATTCTACTCACCTCCTGACTCCTGGGAATCATTTTCATCAAGAGCTTTTGCAATTGTCTTGGCCTTCACTTGGAAAACCAAGAAAGCCAGAGCAAAGAAGATCAGAAAGGTTTTCATGATGAAAAGCTTGCAGGGAGATCTGAACCACTAGTGATACCAGCACAGTAGAAAGCTGTTGAAGATATCAGCAGTGGAAACCTTGCATTTATACCAGAGTATCAAATAATTAGTGCTGGGGAATTGTCCGTGTGGCCCTCGTTTTCTGTAGAAGAAATTAGTACAGAACAAATTTATTTAGTCCTAGCCCATATTTGAAGAGACTACCCTGCAAGTAAACACCAGTTGTTACTCGCAAATCAGTGAGATCAGCACTTATTGATTTTGCTTGCTATCGATTATTGTTTGCTCTTCCTTTCATAAAAGCCTTATTTTATTGCCTCCATGCCTGATTAAAGTTTATTCTTAATTGCCTCAGACAGCATCTTTGAGCTTTCCCTTTTTGTTTAAGCTGGCTCTGGGAGAACAGACCTACCCACCTGGTTGTGTGACATTTCTCTTTATACTCTCCAGCGTTTCCAGCCCGCACATCTAAAAAGTCCTTTGGGAACATTTACATCTTGGCATCTTCTTCATAATTTTTTTCTGATATTCAGGAAACCAAGAAAGAGGCATGATGCTAGGGAAAAACAAAGTGACTGCCTGACTTACTGGGCAGATGGTTTGCATCCCTGGTTGGCGGCCCTTTGGGGGCTGCCAGCCATGCCGTCATCAGGTTTCTCCTTCCTAGGGGGCTACCTGCACCTATGTGGACTCTTGGGAAGGTAGCTCCAAAAGCCAATGGGCTTCAACCAGTGGTTTGGAGCTGATGCAGGGCAGAGCCACCCAGCCAGGAGATTTCTCTCAGGTCGGGTGCTGGGTATATATTCCCCCCATCCCTGGCCTTCCCCGATTTCATTGGCCAACATTGTGTTGGACGGACATTGGCCAACATTGTGTTGGTCGGACATCATGGACAGAGAGAAAAAGCAGTGAAGGAAGACAAGGTGAAGGAAGAGTATCCAGGAGAGAGGGAAGAAAGAATTACAGAGAAGAAGCAAGCGTCGTCGGAGGGCAACAAAGTGGGAAGAGTCACGGAGGACATGCTTGTATTTGAAATCACTTAAAAATCCCTTGTAAGGACTACCCTTTGTTAAAGCCTCCTCTGATGGTGGTTTACCTCTTGGCACCTCACCACCTCCATGGCTGTGCCCCTCTCTTTTGGGTCATGTCTCAGCCCCCACTTCCAGGTCAGGTAGGGTTGCCATTCCCCTCCCTCCCCTTCAGCTTCTTGGGTTTGGCCTCTCCTTGAGCTCAGGGCTTTTTCTTCTGCCTGACTTTTCCCCCATTTTTTCCTTGCCTCCTGGCTGTGATAGATGACGGCTCAGGGGTTGAGGAGCCACTGCTTGTGCCAGAACAGAGCCAGGGATAGATCAAACCAGCTTGCAAACACCCCCATCAGTTGAAGGACAAGTAGAGGTGGAGTTGTCCCAGCCGGCTCCAGAGGGAGAAGGAGCCAGCAGAGACTTAGAGGAATGACTTTCACCTGGCCCCCCAGCCCCCAAGCATGGAGAAAACTGAAATGAATGGCTCAGAGGGAGGCCATTTGGGCTAGATTAAGGAAACAAAAGAATGACAAGTAACACCTGTTTTGTGGGCTATTTAGGTCTGTCAGTGTGTGGCTTCCTGTTTGCTTGCAGCAATTACTTGGCAAGCCCTCATGACCCTTGTGTTCAGGCTCCCTTGACCCCTCTGGACGGAACTTGGCTTTCTGGACTCTGACACTGCCATTCTTTTGGGGCTTCTTTCTTGGTAGACTGGGTGGCTTTTAGGGATCCAATTGCAGGCTATTCCACCACTCCATCCACAGGCTTTGCTTGCGCCTCGGGTTACTCACTGGGAGTCTGCACTTGCCTCTTTCCTTCACCTGCCTAGCCATTTGGCTGGCTCCTCCCACTTCTGACAGTTTTACACCAGATGTGGAATATAAGTTAAAATACATCATTGCAACTTAAAAGAACAAAAAAATACAAGCACCTATTAAAACATTCAATGCATATTTAAAATTTGTAGTTAACATTCACAATTTAAAATCATCTAGAAAGAGCTCATGGATATTAGCTGATGTTCCACTTTTAACTGATGTTATCTGTTATGTGTTAACCCATTGCTGTTCTCCACCTCAATCCATGGGAAGAGGTGGTAAGACATAAATATTGTTGTTGTTGATGAGGATGGTGGAAAAGAAATTCGAAGGAGCGGAAAACTGGGGTGAAACTCTCCTGAATGAGGTGTGAGGCTCTTGCCTCTATAATGAGTTACCCGAATTGTGACAGAGTGCCCTTTCTTTTTCCCCAGAATCGTGCATTTTCCTCAGTTTCCAGAATATAAAGGGGGGGCGGAAAACATAGAGAAGATGGTAAGATGTAAATGTTGCCATAGGAGTTTTTATATTCAGGAATTGAAGGGAAGCTGGAAAAGCTGCAGAGTATGGAAGCGAAATGTTACAAACTGGTGGGCGAGTCTGTTCTACCTGGAGCCAGCTTAAAGTGAAGGGAAAAGCTCAAAGATGCCACCTGAGGCAATTCAGAAGGAGCTTTAATCAGGGAAAGAGGCCATGAAATAAGCCTTTTGCAAGGGAAGAGCAAGCAATAATCAATAGCAAACAAAACTAAGAAGTTCAGATCTCACTGATCTGCGAGTAACAACTGGTGTTTACCTGCAGAGTAGTCTCTTCAAATATGGGCTAGGACTAAATAAATTTGTTCTGTATCAATTTCTTCCACAGAAACAAGGGCCACATCGACTATTCTCAAGCTCTAATTCTTTGATATCCTGCTATAAATGCAAGGTTTCCAGTCTTGTTTCCTTCAATGGTTTACTAGCTGTACTGGCATCACCAGTGATTCAGATCTCCCTGTGAGGTTTTCACCAAGAAAACCATTCTGATGGTCTTTGCTCTATCTGGTTTTCCAAGTAAAGACCAAGACAAATGCAAGAACTCTTGAAATTTCAGAAGAAAATGTTTCCCAGGAGTCAGGAAGTAAGTAGAATTCAGCAAACATCCCTGGTGGATCTTGACCGGTGGCATATTCCTTATCAGAAGTGTTCAGTAAGACAGGACTGCTCAGCTCAGACTGTTTTGTAGTAAAGTTAGACAGGACAGGCTCTGGCTTCCATGAGCTTTAGTACTTGTTTCTCTTTCTAAATTTTGAAGCTGTGACACACTGCTTTTTCTTCTCACTAATTAGAACTGTTTTATTTTTTTCCAAGCAGGCCTATCAGCTGAAAATGATTCCCAAATGTCCAGTAAGGAAGGCAGTGGTATAATTCAACAAATATCTTTCTTCTCTATCACTTAGTGGTATATTCATAACAACTGTGAAATCACTTGTCTCTGCTCAGAGAATTGAACAATAGAGAGGAATGAGACAGATAGTTTGATGCCATCAATTCCATTCCCACACTTCAAGAAAATAGGGAACATCCTTATATGAAGTTCACTTTGGTCCCTCAAATGCAGTTGAGTCATCTCTGACTGATTGTGGCTCTCCCTGGTTTCAGGAGGGATTCTTTCTGAGCTCTTCCTAGAGACCCCTGGTATTTCCTAGTGGGCTTTTACCCAACATTTAACCCCGCCTGACCCTGCTTCTGGTCCAAATTCTGAGAAGACTGGAAGCATTCAGGTTGACACCCTCAAAAGTTCGCATGCAAATATTTATTTGCTTTGGTTCCGACATGGAGCTAAAACCACTGCTGATGCTGCTTAGAGTAGACTCATAGAATCAAAGTCAACTTGATGGCAGTTAATAACAACAACAACAACAACAACAACATGCAAGTATGGTTGAGGAGAAGAATGAAAATCTCTATCGAAGATGACCTTCATAGAAATTTAATATTAATCAAATAAGTAGATAAAATGAGAATGATTTATTCATCTTGATTGGCACGTGATTTAAGTTCATTTAATGGCAAGTTATTTGCTGTTTCTTGCAACTTCAGTGGGTTAATTCTTTACTTGAACTTCAGACAGCAAGGAACGCCTTTGCGGCAGGGTCCAGCTCTCTTTTCTCTGTGATGACAACCACGTCGTCGACAAATCCCTCCAGCAGCAGTGCAGAAAATACGACTCCTTGAATAGATGATTGCTATAGAAATAAAAATAAAATAACCATTTGCACAACTTCTCTTAATTTCCTCTGTTGTTTAGATCAGTTGTAGGTTAGTATAACTTCATTACAACATGGAAACAAAGACTTAGGTTTTGCAAAAAGACTTTTACAATGAAGTGGTTTGTATTAAATGCAATAGCCAGCATGTTGTGGCAGTGTCACTCTGGGAGACCAGATTTCAAACCCCATCTAGCCCTAGAAACCCTCTGGCTGATTTCAAGAAAGCCACACTTTCTCCACCTTCAAGACAAACCTCTGAGTAAATCTTGCCAAGTAACCTCTAGCATAGGACTGCCATATTCTGGAAGGCAACATACTTCTCTCCAATCTGCCTGTTCCCTCTGATAGTCTATGAAACATAATGCAACACATCCACTGTCTTGGGGCATGCT
Source organism: Ctenosaura bakeri (assembly GCA_948474755.1). Lineage (NCBI taxonomy): Eukaryota > Metazoa > Chordata > Lepidosauria > Squamata > Iguanidae > Ctenosaura > Ctenosaura bakeri. Next base: position 213,980 of record CAOLHI010002983.1, read on the forward strand.
TGAAAGAAAGTTGAATTCGTTTTGAAAAATACTTGCATCCTCAGGGCTGAGAGGTGTAGTGCAAGGAATCAACCAGGCCACACACACTGAAGCTGCATGAAAATAGGCCATAACTTTATTAGTTATAGTCAGTCAGTCAGGCCTTTATTACGGTGAACAGACCATGAGGCAATTTGTTATAGCAAAAACCGGGTTGGCTTGCACGTGGGTCCAGATCCTGGCATCAGCCAACCCGCCTGTTGACCGATGAGATCAAAAACTCAAAGCCAGGACCTCCTGGAGTCTGGTACAAAGCACCTGACTCCCCAGTAGTGCAGAGATGCAGGCACCCAATCCATGCCACGTCTCTGCTGCCAACCCTGCCCTCCTCGCAACCACCTCCATCGAAATGCCCTAGTGACCTAGAGATATAGCAGACTGGGATCCAGGACCCATGCCAACCACCTTTCAAGTTGAGACAATAAAGGGCAAAAACACAACCTAACTACGGTACACAGGATACAACAACAACAAAAAAAGGACAGGGAGTAGGAGGGATGATGTGCAGAGAAGAACTGAGCTCTGGAGAGAAGAGAGACTAGCTAAATACAAAATACCTGGACCAGATGGAAAACTTCCTAGAGCTTTGGCCTGGGTAGAAGGAGCCAATCAATTCAAGCCAACAGGTTTGAACTGATTGGCTGGGAGCTTTTTCCAGCTGCACAAAGGCTGCTGGGTATGAAGATGTACCCAGCAGAGATGAGTACATGGCTGGGAAGCTGCATGGTATGGCAGGCCAAATGAACAGCCCTGGGGGATGCTGTGGAGGCACCACCACCAATGCCAGCCCAAGCTGAAAATGTACATCCCATTAAGTCAAGCAGCTAACCTTTCATTTAAGTGCTTAAGTAATCATTCACCACCAGAATTATCAATGAATGAAAGCAAAAACGGGGTCAAAGGAATTAAGGGGAGAAGCGGAAATCATTCACGTCTGCCTTCCTGCGATTTAGGTGCTTCCTGTACAGCCCTTGATGACTTTCTGCTGACTGGGGAATGCTGTAATGTTTTTTTGTTACAAATTGGGAAAATGCCAAAACTATTTCTTGCTTCCTTTAAGACTAGCACTGACAAAGAATTCATCTGTGTTGATCTTTCATGATGGACATTCCATTGCTCAAGAGGAAAGAGGTATATCTGATTAACTCAGCTCATCTCTTATGTTTGTGGCATCATTTCAGCTGAAGGATCCTGTTTAGACCCTGTATTCAAGGAAGCAACATCTGGATTCCCTCAATCTGTCCTAGCTAGAGTTAGACACAATCAATTCAATCAATTGCTGACTGGCATGTTAAAACATAGGTGAATTCAATGAGTTCAATCAGTCTATTATAATCAGCATTAGAAGTTGGTTTTAGCTCCTTGTCAGAATTAAAGGAAATAAATATTTGCATATAAGTATTTGAGGGTGTCATTCCAGAATCATACCAAATGCCTCTAATCTTCTCACATTTCGGAAGACAAGTAGGACAGGCATGGTTAGTCCTTGGGTGGCAGCCCACAATGAAATACCAGGGTCTCCAGGAAGAGCTCAGAAAGAATCCCTCCTAAAATCAGGGAGAGGCAGGATCAAATCAGAGCTGACTCAACTGTATTGAATGGACCAAAGGGGGACTTCATGTAAGGTTGCTCCCCATATTCTTGTGGTGTGGGAATGGAATTGATGACATCAAACTCTCTGTCTCATCTCTCCCTATTGTTCAATTCTCTGAGTAAAGCGATATGATTTTGCACTTGTAATGAATATACCACTAAGAGATAGAGAAGAAATATCTGTTGAATTACACTCACCTCCTTCCTCTCAGGAGTCATCTTCAGAACGGATGTTGGACTCTTGGGAATCCTTTTCAGTTGACAGACCTGATTGGAGGAAAAAAGGCAGTTCTATAATCAGTGGGAAGAAAAAGCTTCAAAATTTAGAAAGAGAAACCAATAGGAAAGCTCATGGAAGCCATAGACGGTCTGGTCTATCTGACTTTATTATAAAACAGTCTGAGCTGAGCCGTCCTGTCTTACTGACCGCTTCTTATAATGAATACACCACCGGTCAAGGCATACGAGGGATGTTTGCTGAATTCTTCTCACCTGCTGACTCCTGGGAATTGTTTGCATCTGAAATATCAAGAGCTTTTGTGTTTGGCTTGGCCTTTACTTGGAAGACCAAGAAAGCCAGCGCGAAGAGCATCAGAATGGTTTTCATGGTGAAAAGCTCACAGGGACATCTGAGTCACTACAGATACAGCCAGTAAACCACAGAAGGAAACAACACTGGAAAGCCTGCATTTATACCAGAGTGTCTAAGAATTAGGGCTTGTAAATAGTTTATGTGGCTCTGATTTCTGTAGAAGAAATTAGTATAGAACAAATTTATTTAGTCCTAGCCCATATTTGAAGAGACTACTCTGCAAGTAAACACTCCCCTTGTTACATGCAAATCAATGAGATCAGCGCTTAGTGATCTTCTTTGCTATTGATTACTGTTCGCTCTTCCTTTGAAAAAGGCTTATTTTATTGTCCTCCTGCCTGATTAACGTTTATTTGGAATTGCCTCAGACAGCATCTTTGAGCGTTCCCTTTCACTTTAAGCTGGCTTTGGGTAGAACTTACCCACCAACGAGTTTGTGCGATATTTCTCTCCTACACTCTGCAGTTTTTCCAGCTTCGCCCTCAAGTTCCTGAATATAAAAAGTCCTATAGAAACATATGCATCTTGGTATCTTCTCTCGTTCCCCCCCTTGCCATTCAGGAAACTGAGGAAGACGCATGATTCTGGGGAAAAACAAAGGGCACTCCACCGCAATTTGGGTACCTCATAACTGATTCAAGAACCCCACACCTCATTCTGGAGAACTACATCCCAGTTTTCTGCTCCTTTGAATTTCACTTCCAGCATCCTCACCAGCAATAGTAATATTTATTTCCTCTCCTCTGGATTGAAGTGGGGAACAACCAAAGACTAATGTTACCCTGTTTACTGGGGGTCCCGGGAGGGACACCTAAATAACCTAACAATTAAACAAGATGGGGAAATTAGTCAAAAGCACTGGTTGGCACTACGAGAGGCAGGGTAACGCAGCAGGATCTTGTAACCCAATGTTTATGGGGTCAGGCCAAATCAAGAAGCAAACAGTGTTGGAAATAATGAATGATCTTTATTAAATACAGGCACACAATGTAAGCAACATACGCACAAAGATAACTAAGGAAAATAAAGGTGTGAGTATGATAGCGGGATTTTCAGAGGGATAGTTGATTTGGGTGATACGGAACCTGTTCCTGGAGCCCGGAAAGAAGTTAGAGAGTGATGCTGGGGTTCGATGTTTCTCAACACATGGAGCTGAGGGGAAGCTCGCCAAGCAAAGCAGCAGCAAGGTGGTCTGCAACTCGGGAGCTATCCGAGGATGGTCTTGGAATCAGGGGTTTTTATAGAGGGAAATGTGACTGCAGGCTATGCCATACTTGGGGAAAACAACACATTTTAGGAGCAGGACAAAGCTTTGGAAAGGTCGGAATTTAACATGATTGAGTTAAGTCCAAATTGACAAAGAGGTAGCCGGTATGCAAATGCTCAGTGCTTGGCAGTTGAGTATTCAGCTTGCCAGGTTACATGCTCGGGGTAGGGAGTCCTTTGTAAACAGCGTGTATACATAATGAAGGTGTTTGCGGAGAGGTCTCCTAAAGAGAGGAACTGGCTATTTCTGGCCTGCCTGGGTGGAAATGGAATGTCCAGCAATTAGTGGCCGTGCCTAGTTCTGTGCTTGTCCGGGGGCCTCACAAAAACGTGGAGAGGAGTGGTAGAAGAGAGCCAAATTATTGATATCAAAACGATATCTTTGGGGTATCTCCAAGGAGGCCTAAACTTCAGTAACACTAATACAGATAAAAGTGGAACATCAATTAAGATACATGGTCTCAGTTTAAAAGAACAAATAATACAAACCCATTAAAACACAAAATGCTTATTTAAACTTCATAGTTAACATTCACTATTTCCAATCATCTGTATAGGCCTGCCAGAAGAGACTGGTCTTTAATGATGTCTTAAATTCAGGCAGCGTATTCAGCTGTTGAATCTCTCCCAGCTGTTCATTCTGCAGTTTGGGGGCAGCTGAAGAAAAAGTCCCCTGGGTGACTGTTGCCAGTCCAGTCCTGGCTGCTCTAAGTAAATGTCACCCAGATAAACTGAGAGTGCGGGGCAGATTATATGGGAGGAGGCAATCCCATAGGCAACCTGGAAACAAACCAGATAGGGCTTTAAAGGCAACAAGCAACATTCTGTACTTTGTCCAGAAACTAACTGGCAACCACTGGAGTGATTTTAATATCAGTGTGATATGCTCACTCCAAAATATACCAATAACCAATCTGGTTGCCTCGTTTTGAAGCAATACCAACAGTTTCCAAAGAACGTGTTCAGAAGTTCTGCCTTTTCTCTGTCCTTTGTTAGGATTTCACCATTTTCTCCATGTAGTGGTCCTACCATTTCCTTGTTCTAGCGTTTGTGACAAATTAATTCAAAAAGCCCTTTTTATTGTTTTTAATCTCTCTAGCAAGCTTGAGCTCAGTCTGGCCCTGGGCATTTCTGATCTTCTCCCTACACTTGCTGGCTACTTGTTTGAATTCACCTTTGATGATTTCCCCCTTTTCCATTTCTTGTGCATGCCCCTTTTAAATCTTAGCTCTGCCGAAAAGTCTTTAGACATCCATCCCAGATTCTTTAGGCACCTCCCACTTTTCTTCCTCTTTGCTTTTAGAAATTGTGCCTTCAATATCTCCCTTTTAAGAATCTCCCACCCATCACAAACTCCCTTCTCTTTAAGTATCCCAGACCATGGGATCACTTCCAGTATTTCCCTAAATTTATTGAAATCAGCTTTCTTAAAGTCTAGAATGCATCTCTGCATTCATTAGCAAAATGAATCATTGAAAGACATTTTTCATATTTTTTGGTTAAAAAAAACTCCCTGGAAAATGGATCATGAAGAATTACAGAAGGGTAACATTTATTTCTGTAGAGAATGTGTCTTTGTTTAAAGGTTGTAAAGGAACGTATTGGGGAGCATGACCAGCAATACCTAAAAGCAAAGCTCTTTTTCTTTCTACATGGAGAGATGGACAGAACATTATATTTAAAAAGAGCTCACAACCTGCAGCCCAAAATGTCAAGGAAAACTTGTGACATTTCTTTTAAAGTTCTATATTCAAATGGCCTTTTCTTCCTGTTTAAATACTCTCCGTATTTATTTTTACTATAATTTAAAATTTAAAAAAAATGTGAAAATATTTAAAGTGTGTTTGTCTTTAGACACCTCACCATAGCAGTAACTTTCAAAAGAAACTATGATATACAAACTACTAGCTTGTATTCCCGCGTTGCCTGGGATTTTATTTTCTCATAGGTAATACTTGTTAGAAAAACCTTGTTGTTATTGTTGTTGTTTTGTTTTGTTTTTTGCTTTGTGTTGAACTTGTACAATGATCTTACACTTTTCTGGAAGCATTTCTTTTTTAATTTGAAATTTAATATTCCATACATATGCAACCCATACAATTCAACATAAATCTGTAAATGTCGCTTGTGAATGCCTCCCTAATGTTGATATTGTGACTTCAACTGTTGGTCACTCTCAGACAAAGCAGGCAATCATATAAGGTCTAAAAAGCTGGACCTCCCAGCCCTTTCAGCAGTACTTTTTCTTGAGGTATAATTAGATGCAATTGAAATACACAGATTTGAGATCCTGTGTCTCTAATTCTCCAAACTGTCTTGTCCAGTACCTGTAACTTTTCCCCATATGGCGTGGACCGGACTGGGGAGCCAAAAAGTCCGGTAAGTAGCATCACAGGGTGGTTCCTTTGCCCCGTGCAAAAATGGCCACAGACACAGGTAGAAAGGATCCATGAATAAAATTGAAGAAAAATACAGCTGTTGCCCTATATGTTCGGGGTCCTGGGAGGGGCACCCAAATTACCAAATAAAAACACAAGTTGGGGAAAATTAGCTCAAGCATTCTCTTGGCTAAACAAGAGGCAGGGTAACTTTAGCAAGGATCTTTAACCCAATGTATACAGTGTCAGGTCAGAGAGTGGCTAGACAAGGTTTTCAAAGTAACAAACAATATTTTATTAAAGACAAGAAACACGCAAGACAAGACATAAACTAACTAACTGAGAAATAGAAACGGGGAGCTTTTGGGGAAAGGCAATACAGCAACTGGTCTCGTAGTCCTGGAGAGAAGCGGGGTTCCGGGAGAGAAAGCTCAGTGTGGTTAGCTGAGGGGAGTTTCCTTAGACAACCGGCAGCAAGGCGGGATGGAAGTCCAAAGTAGTCCGAAGACATCCCAAAAGTGGGGACCTTTTATAGGGTGGAGTATACCTACAGGCTATGTTATGCTCGGTGAGAACAAAGGAAATTTGGAGTTGGACAAAGGAGTTGGAAAAGGTCAAGTTTTGCATGATTGGTTTAGCTTTGACTGACGATAGCGTGGCCAGTACGTTAATAGCCTGATACAAAGGAATGGCTTGGCTCTTGGCTGCATGGCTTTATGTAGATCCGAGCAGAGCAGAGCCGGTTTGCAGGGAGGTTTTTCCCTAAAGCAACGGAGAAACTTAAACTGCCTGCCTGAATTGGGTCTTGGAATGTACAACCATTAACGGCCGCGCATGTACGTGCTCGTCCGGGAGTCCTCTGCAAACACGTGGAGTAAGGTGGCAGAGAGAGGTCAAGCAGAGGCCAAATTATCAAATAATATCTAGTGCTCTCACCAGACTTATCATTACCGTGATAACACAGCCTTTTCCAGTCTTTGTTAAAAATTAGCTAATGAGAAAATTTAGCATAGAAATTCAGAGATGGATTTCAGAGACAGAAATTCAGACATGGATAGATGGATAACGCACAAGGAAAGAATTAATCAATAAAATAGGAAGAGGGAGTAAAATACATTTGTACATATGTGCAAACAAAACAGATAGGTAAAGGCACCACAGGCTCAAACAGACAAACTCACACAGACACAGAAACACAAAAAGAATATATTTACCTAGCTCAGGCTTAGAAGGCACCTGAAGAAAGAGCATGAATCCAAGTTGAGTATCTTCTTAAAGTTTCACCCAGTACAAGATGCCTGTTTCATACCCATCAGGGGCCCGGACATTCATATCTGAGTAAACCCATAGTTTCAGCCAAAAAGTTTGGGTTCTGGCTGATAGTCCTAGAATTGGCATCTTTTTGAACTCAGCCTTTTTTCCTGTTTTTCAAGCCCCTTTGCACTTCTCTCTTCCATAGGAAATCACTTATTTAACACCATCTATGGTAAAGATAAACTTCATGTTTTCCATACAAGGTTGTTGTTACCGTAGTTTCTGGTCCAGTCTTGTGGTATATTAGATATCATTTGATATCAATAATCTGGCCTTCTTTACCCATTCCTCTCCACGTGCTTGCGAGGTCCTGGACAAGCACACACATAGGCACAGCCGAAAATAGCTGAACCATTAAAAACAGATCCAGGCAGGCCAGTAATAGCCATACTGCCTCTTTAGGAGACCTCCAGGCAAGTACTCTTTAAGATCACATTATGTATGCACGCTGTTTACAAAAGACTCCTTGCCCCGAGCAGGCAGCTTGACAAGCCGAATACTCAACTGTCAAGCACTCCGTGTTTGCATACTGGCTACTCTATTGACAACGCTGTCATAACTCAATCATGTAAAATACTGATCTTTCGGAGGCTTTGTCTCCAGCCCGAAACCCATTGTATTCCCTGGGAATGGACCAGCCTACAGGCACGTTTTCCCCTATAAGAACCCCTGATTTTGAGCACTTCCTCAGATTGCTCGGATCGCTCTGACTTCCATCCAGCCTTGCTGTCGCTCCATTCGACGAGCTTTCCCCTCAGCTCCACATGCTGAGAATCTCCACTTCTACGGACTTTTCTTCAGATTACCCAGGCTTCAGGACAGTTGTAGTATGTCCCATGCAAAAATTCCTCTCAAAACCCTCTATCCAGCTCCTGCCTTTATTTCAATAGGTCTGTGTGAGTGTGTTTGCCTACACGTTTTTGACTGTGTTTTTCATCAATAAAGAAATAAATTATTATTTACCTTTGCTTGCTCATTGACTCGACCTGACCCCATAGACATTGGGTTCAAGATCTCGCTAGATTGCCCTGCCCCTTGCATGTTAGCTTGTGCGCTGCTAATTCCCATTTCACATTGTGAGCACATTGAGGTGTCCCTTCCAGGACCCCAGAAATCAGGGTAACATTGTGTTTTGACAAAAGGGATGTAATGAATGCTGAGAGGAATGATAATGATGATGATGATCATCATCATCATCATTATCATGGAAACATAGTAGTGGAAGTGACCGCAAAAGCTGTGGTGTATTTGGGGGCTGGGGGCGGTCAGCCCTGGGCAGCACTTTTCAGAGGGAGCCACCAGCTGGAGGAAGACAGACTGCATCTGAGACTCATCAGAGAGAAGACCTCATGATTTTCATTTTTTTTCCAAATCAAATCAAATTTTATTTTACAGTCCATAGACCCAACATAGCAAACCATCCAATGTTACGGTATAGAGAAAATACACTACTTAAAAATAGGATATAAACATATAGACAGAATAAACTATAAACAGGATATAAAATTATAAAATAGGACATAAATACATCAAATAGCATAAAATAGTATAAAAATACATGAAGTAAATCAAAATAATAGACAATATGGATTCGTAGGTAATATATAAAGAGGCATTCATTAATGCTATCTCATTAAAACAATAGAACTTGATTGATCTTAAGGTGCATTGCCAGTATCCTGACATAGTTTTGATTTCCTCCCAGCCCCAGACCTAGGCACTTCTATCATCCTCCAGGCAGGCAGGACAGGGAGAAAAAAGAAACTGTCCCCTCCTCAACCAAGAGAGGTTTCTCCCCCTCACTGACAATCCAGCTGCCACAGTAAATCCTAGTCATGGAGGACAGTGGTGATGAAAAGATGGAGGGAAGCTTCGCCTCTCATCACAGTTATCTTTTTTACCCACTACAGGGACCAGCAAGGGCTGAGATGGGAAATGTAGGCCTTTTCCCCATTTTATTTTTAAAACTGGGCGGCACGTTCTCCGCTGAGGACATTTGCACTTGGGGGCGAACTGGGTCTGGACTACTTACTGTATGCCCAGACTTCAGCCCGCTCTGGAACGCCCAGAACTGGTGGTTCACCGTGCTATTGAAAGACCGATTTAAAGAGGACTTTCAATAGCCTGGCATGCCCCAGTCTGTCGCTGCGCAAAGTGTAGATCTGCAAGCTCGTGCCAGTGTGAGGCTTCAGATCTTCCAGGGGCGGGCTTCCGGCTGGCAAGCTTCTCTAGTTGGTGGAGAGCCTCCACCAACCAGAAGCCTCCATTTTTGTCTCTGGAGAGTGTGTAGTGTGGTCACGTGCTGCTCCAGATCGGTGTGGATCGCCGGGGGAGCGTGCCAGTCCGGTGAGTAACGGACTGCCAGTTTCCCCCCAAAAGTGTGGAAAAGCCCGTAGTTTCACAGGGGAAAATAGACCAGGGAGTGCAGGAAACAGGCTTCATGAAAAACTTCAATTCCCATTGTACCTTGTAACTGTGCATCCTCTGCTGGATTCGAGCTGGTGCGAAAAGTTGGATTGTTGCAAAACCAAATCAGTGCAGGTGTTCAGCAAATCAAGTCTTTTGGCTTTGGTGAGGTTTTTAAATAAATGGATGTGTGTGTGTGTGTGTGTGTGTATGCATCTCTATTTTATTTAAAAATCTCACATATATGGTGAGAAAGAGAGTCAAAGAAAAAACAAGATCAGGAAAAAAAGAAGACTAGTAAACTATAATGAACTGTGCACTGGATATACAGAAGCAACATTTGCACTGTTTTCTTTACATTGAAACATGATGTTTATCCTTTGTTGGACTAACGAAAAAGGAAATAAAATATTTTTAAAAAAATATAAGGCGTTAAACATATCATTTCAGGTTATTTTGCAGAGCATTTTTTATATCTGAAACTTATGGTATGTGTTGGAATATAGATAAGACTTACAACTTCAATCATTATAGGGTTAATTGTGTGTTAGTGAGATAGAGAGGACCTTCAGCTGTAAATGTCATTTGCAGCAGCTGCGAAGCCTTTATAAGGGTAGTGTTTTCTTTAGTGAGTTTATCTCCTGCTCCGCTATTGCCCTTTGTCCTGGTATAGTATCCTGTTTGAGCCTGCTTTATTGTGCTATTTTGTTATTTGATATATTTTGTATTTTCCTATTTTACTTGCTAATATTGCTCATGTTTAATTTAACCTTTTTTGACTACATTTTCTCTTTTGTATATTGACTTTATATAAATAAGCTAGTTTAGTCATCTTGGCTTTGAGGGAGAGTTCAAGGTGTTATTTGTCTCTTTGGCAGCCACAGTATCTAAAAACCTCTCCTCCACCATCACATTTTAGATGACTTGATTCTATTCTTGTCAGCTTCCTTCATTGTCCGCTTTCACAATTATACATGGAAACTGGAAGTGCAATGCAATGGACATGATCAGGTTGACAAGTAGAATGCCCTGCTCAAAAATCACACCAGTGTTTAATCTGGAAGAAAAATAATAATAATCATAGAATCATAGAATCATAGAATCATAGAAATGTAGAGTTGGAAGAGACCACACAGGCCATCCAGTCCAACCCCCAATCTAAATATATCCAACCAAATGTACTTCAAAAACATATTATACATGATCATTTATTAACATAAACTTTAAATATTTGGGAATTAACACAAGAATGTCTGAAGCAGGTTTTAACTACATTTATGAAGTTAAGCACGTCTCAGAAATCATTTTATTGGTTGACTTCCTTGCTGGCACCAGCTGCCAAAGAATATTTATGTCCAAAGAATATGTCCAAATATTAAATATTGGGACATATTAAATATTAATATGTTATTAAATGTAAATATTAAAAAGAAAATCTATAAATGGTTTCTAATATCTGGAAAAAGAGGTTTCTGGAAAAAAAGCCAAGCTTCCTGTTCTAGTGTTCCTACTGGTGGCCTATAAAGGGTTTCTAACATCTGCAAATAAAAAATGTTCAACAAAACTTCTTTGCTGTTGCTTTTTTTGACTATATTTTACAAACGTTGACTATGAATAAATGCTAGTAAAACTGGATAGGTATTACAACCTGAGGATGAATTCTTCTTGTCTTTGTGGGGCCTGCTTTGGTCAGACCCCACCTAAAATACTGTGTTCAGTTCTGGGCACCACATTTCAGAAAGGATATTGACAAGCTGGAATGTGTCCAGAGGAGAGCAATCAAAATGGTGGAGGGCCTGGAAACCATGAAGCCTTATGAGCTAAAGCTTAGGGAGCTGGGTATGTTTAGCCTGGAATAGAGGTTAAGAGGTCACATGTCAGCAATGTTCCTTGAAGAGATGTGATATGGAAGATGGAGCAAGCCTCTTCTGCTGGTGCTCCAAAGACTAGGACATGGAGCAAAATCTTCAAACTTCAGGAAAAGGGATGGCACCTAAACACAAGAAAGAACTTCCTGATGGTGAGAGCAGTTCAACATTGAAATACACTGCCCTGGAGGTGGTGGAGTGTCCTTCCTTGGAGGTCTTTAAACAGAGGCTGAGTGGCCATTTGTCAGGAATGCTTTGATGGTGTCCTCCTATGTAGCAGGGGGTTGGACTTAATGGCCTTTTTGGTCACTTCCAGTTCTATGTTTCCATCATTTTCTATGTTGTAATGAAAATTTGTTGACTGTGATAGGAAAAGCAGATGCCTTCCTTCTGAGAGATCAGAGCATTCATTACATCCCTTTTGTCAAAGCACAACCTTGTATGGAAAACATGAAGTCTATCTTTAGCACAGATTATGTTAAATAAGTGATTTCCTATGGACGGGAGAGGTGCATAGGGGCTTGAAAAACAGGAAAATAAGCTGAGTTCAAAAAGATTCCAATTCCAGGAAAACCAGCCAGAACCAGAAATTCTTGACTGAAACTGTGGGTTTGCTCAGATATGAATGTCAAGGCCCCTGACGGGTATTTAATAGGCATCTTGTATCAGTTGAAATTTCAAGAAGATGCTCAACTGGTCCATGGTCTTTCTTCAGGTGCCCTTCTAAGTCTGAGCTAGGTAAATAGATTCTTTGTCTGTTTCTGTCCCCGTGTGAGTTTGTCTCTTTCAGCCTGTTGGGGCCTTTACCCACGTGTTGTGTTTGCACACGTCTACTAACATATTTTGCTCCCTCTTCCCATTTCATTCATGCATCCTTTCCTTGTGAGTTATCCATCCATCCATCTCTGAAATTCTGTCTCTGAAATTTATCTCTGGATTTCTATTCCAAACCTTTTCATTAGCTAGTTTTTAACAAAGACTTGAAGAGATTGATGTTGTTATGCACTGTGTGTGTGTGTGTGCGCGCGTGTGTGTGTAATAATGCATTTTGCTTCTCTCTTCTCATTTCATTCATGCATCCATTCCATGTGCGGATGTGTGTGTGTGTGTTTTTGTGAGAGCAAGAGACAGAGAAAGATGGGGGTAGGAATGTTTTTAAAATGTGTCTGATCTTTTAAGTTGCAATACGTTATTACATTTTTATTGATGTTAATATAAAGTTGATTCTGGGAAGGAAACAGGTTTATCTGTTCCTTGAGATTTAAGTGTATTTTTCAGAAGATTTTTTTCCATCTCTGAATTTCTATTCTAAGCTTTCACATTAGCTATTTTAAGAATATATTTTCCTTAAAATATGTCTGCAATCTCTTTTTGTTGTTTGTTCACAATAAAAGACCAATTGCAGTATGTTGCAAATTCCAGCACCATAAAAGAAATCTGGACATTAAAAGAAAAAGAAAAAACACCAAAGTATTGGGAATTTCCTGCACAACAGGAAATTAAAATACCATAGGTAGGATGGAGTCCAAGTCCTTCTGATTTCCCTGTATCCTAAATCCGTACCCCCACCGCTCCTGACACATGTATTTGATTCAATTGTTTCTTTCAATATTTCATTGCTCAATAGTTTACATTATGGTGAAAGTTACTGCTGCAGTGAGGTGTCCAAAGACAAAACACACTTTAAATATTTTCATACTTTTTTAATGTTAAATCATAGTAAAACTATGTAACTACAGAGAGTTTTTGAAGAGGAAGAAAAGACAATTTGAATGTCAATCTTTTTTGAAAATATCACAAGTCTTTCCTTGACATTTTGGGCTGCAGGTTGCCTGCAATTTTCAAACATAATGTTCTGTCCATCCCTCTACATAGAAAAAAAAAAAAAGGAGCATTGGTTTTTAAGTGTGGCCGGTTATGCTCCCCAGTATGTTTTTTTACATGCTTTAAACAAACACACATTCTGTACAGAAATAAAGTTACCGTTCTGCAGTTCTCTACGATCCATTCTCCATGGGATTCTTTTAATATGCAAGTACGCTTGAGGAGAAGAACGAAAAAATGTAGCATGTGATCTTCATAGAAACTTAATTTTAACCAAAAAAGCGGATGAAATAAGAATGATTTATTCATCGTGATTGGCCAGTGATTTCATTTCATTTCACGACAAGTTATTTGCTAGATCTTGAGACTCCGGTGGTTTTGTGCTTTGCTTGCACTTCAGACAGCAATGAATGCCTGTGACACAGTATCCACCACTCTTTTCATTGCTACAACAATGAGATCGGCAAACCCCTCCAGAAGCAGTGCAGAAAATACGACTCCTTGGATGGATGGTTGCTACAGAAATAAAAATAAAAATGAAATCAGCATTAGCACAACTTCTGTTAATTTCCTCTGTCGATTAGATCAGTTATAGGTTGGCTTAGCTTCACTTCAACAAGAAAATAAACACTTTGGTTTTGCAAAATGAACTTGTATGATCAAGTGGTTTGTATCAAAATGCAAGAGCCAGCGTGGTGTGGTAGTGTGACTCTGTGAGACCACAGTTCAAATGCCCACCAAGTCCTAGAAACCCTCTGGGGGATTTCAAGAAATTCACACTCTCTCAACCTTCAAGAAAGCTCATGGTAAACCTCTGAATAAATCTTGCCAAGTCACCTGTAGCATAGGGCTGCCATATTCTGGGAGGCAATCATTCCGTCTGCCTGGTCAACTCTGATAGTCTGTGAAACAATGCAACACATCTATAGTCTTGGAATATGCTGGAAAGAAACCCAACTACTTTTTCTAATGTAATTATTCACCACTAAAAGCATCAATGCTTGAAAGCAAGAGTCAGATCAAAGAAAGTCAGGGGACAAGGGAGGGCTTTATGTCATTTGGATGCTTCTTGTACAGCCCTAGATCACTTTATGGGGATGGGAGAATGCTGTGATGTTTTCCTGCTGAAGATTGGGAAAATCCCAAATTATTTTTTGCTTCTTTCGAGACCTGGAATTGGAATGCCATCTGTATTAATTTCTGTGTTGGATATTCCATTACTCAAGAGGAAAGATTAACTCTACTCATCTACCATGTTGGCTGCATTGTTTCAGCTGAAGGAACCTGTTTAGGCTCTGCCTTCACGGAAGCAACGTCTGGAATCCTTTGATCAGTGCCAGTTAGCGTTAGACACGTTCAGTCAATTGTCAAACAGCATGTTAAAACATAGGTAAATTCAATGGATTAAATGAGTCTACTCTAATCAGCATCAGCAGTGTGTTTTGGCTTCATGTCAGAATCAAAACAAAGAAATATTTGCATGCAAGCATTTGAGGGTGTCACCCTGAATGCTTCCAGTCTTCTCAGAATTTGGAAGACAACCAGGGTCAGGAGTTGGCCCTTGGGTAAGCCCACAAGGAAATACCAAGGGTCTCTAGGAATTGCTCAGAAAGAATCCTTCCTGAAACCAGGCAAAGCACAATCAGTCATTGCTGACGCAACTGCATTCAAGGGACCAAAGTGAACTTCATATAAGGATGTTCCCCGTTTTCTTGTAGTGTGGGAATGGAGTTGATGGCATCAAACTATCTGTCTCATCCCTCTCCATTGTTCAATTCTCTGAGCAGAGAGACGTGATTTCTCAGTTGTAATGAATACACCACTGATAGATAGAGAAGAAATATATTTGTTGAATTACAGCACTGCCTTCCTCTTGGGAGTTACCTTGGGAAGTGTTGTTGGACACTTGGACAATTGTTGAACAATCATTTTCAGTTGACAGGCCTGCTTGGAAAAAAATAAAGCAGTTGTAATTTGTGAGAAGAAAAAGCAGTGTGTCACAGCTTCAAAATTTAGAAAGAGAAACAAGTACTAAATCTCATGGAAGCCAGGGCCTGTCTGTTCTGTCTAACTTTACTATCAAACTGTCTGAGCTGAGCCCTACTGTCTTACTGAACACTTCTGATAAGGAATATGTCACCGGTCAAGATCCACCAGGAATGTTTGCTGAATTCTACTTACTTCCTGACTCCTGGGAATCGTTTTCTTCTGAAATTTCAAGAGCTTTTGCATTTGTCTTGGTCTTTTCTTGGAAAACCAAGAAAGCCAGAGCAAAGAACATCAGAATGGTTTTCATGGTGAAAAGCTCTCAGGGAGATCTGAATCACTGGTGATACCAATACAGTTAGAATACTGTTGAAAGAAACAAGACTGGAAACCCTGCATTTATACCAGAGTATCAAAGAAGTAGAGCTTGAGAACAGTCGATGTGGACCTTGTTTCTGTGCAAGAAATTAATACAGAACAAATTTATTTAGTCCTAGCCCATATTTGAAGAGAGTACTCTGCAAGTAAACACCAGTTGTCACTCGCAGATCAGCGAGATCTGCGCTTCTTGGTCTTGTTTGCCGTTGATTATTGTTTGCTTTTCCCTTGAAAAAGGCTTATTTCATGGCCTTTTCCCCTGATTAAAGTTCCTTCTGAATTGCCTCAGGTGACATCTTTGAGCATTTCCTTTCAGTTCAAGCTGGCCCTGGGTAGAACGGACCCACCCACCAGTTTATATGTCATTTCTCTTCCATATTTTGCAGCTTTTCCAGCTTCCCTCCAATTCCTGAATATAAAAACTCCTATGGCAACATTTACATCTTACCATCTTCTCTATGTATTTTCTTTTTCTTTCTGATATTCTGGAAACTGAGGAAGATGCGTAATTCTGGGGAAAAACAAAGGGTTCCAGGAACAGATTTCGTATCACCCAAATCAACTATCTCTCTGAAAATCCCACTATCATACTCACACCTTTATTTTCCTTAGTTATCTTTGTGCGTGTGTTGCTTACATTGTGTGCCTGTATTTAATAAAGATCATTCATTATTTCCAACATGGTTTGCTTCTTGACTTGGCCAGACCCCCTAAACATTGGGTTGCAAGATCCTGCTGCGTTACCCTGCCTCTCGTGGTGCCAACCAGTGCTCTTGACTAATTTCCCCATCTTATTT